>APFE031460274.1:59648-85413 GCA_000404065.3 Pinus taeda | reverse complement strand
CGATCTCCTCTCGAAATAGTGAGCGTAGACCCTTCGAATCAGCAAAATCGCCCTCCAAACCCTCTCTCCCAGCTCAGAAGCTCTTCCTCCGCCGCGCGCTGTCCAAATGGGCATAAAAATTTTCGATTTTCCCATAAAATACCCGCTGCCCACGCCCCTGGCGATTTTTTGGGTAAAAATCGCGCTTTTTTCGAAAAAAGCGCCAAAATTTTTTTAAGTGCGATCTTTTCCTATAAAAAGCGCGATTTACGCGCCTAGGGGAAAAAATCGCGATTTTTTGAAAAAGGCGCGATTAGATCGCGCTTTTCACAACACTGGTTGAAAGCTAACTTTGTCCCCAAACTTGCAAACAACTCCTTCCAAAACCTGGAAGTGAATTTGGCATCTATGTCTAACACAATCTTCTTAGGAACATCATGCAATATCACTATATCCCTAATAAAAATATGAGCTACCTCACTAGCTAAATTAGTAGACTTCATTGGAATGAAGTGAGTTACCTTTGTCAACCTACCAATAACAACCATAATGGAAGCATGTTGTCAAGTTGTCCTCGGCAAACCTATGATGAAATACATGGAAATGGCCTCCGATTTCTACTTTCGAATTGGAATCAGCTACAACAAACCACCTGGATGCTTGCACTCTACTTTTACCTATTAAAAATCCAGACACCTAGAGACGAACTCAGCCACCTCTTTCTTCAGATTCAGCCAATAGTAGAACTTCTTCACAATTATCAAAGTTTTTTTTAATATCCCAGGTGACCTGAATATGACTTAAAATGAATTTCCCCTGAGATAAGCTTCTTGGGCTTGTTGTTGTCTGACACATAGATTATGTCCCTAAATCTCACCAAACCATCTGTTGTGCGATGATAATCCACATCTTGAGCACCAGTACTTTGTTCTTGTAACCTATGCCTCAAATATTGCTACTTGTCATATTGTTGTCCTGCCTACAAGATTCGATCTTGCAAATCTGTCCCATGTGAACTCATAGCTGCAATGTGATTTACTTGCACTCTTCTGCTATGAGCATCTGTAACCATGTTCTCTTTGTTGTTAATGTACCTAATCTCAAAGTCAAACTCACTAAGCGTAGCCAACCACTTAGCTTGCCTGTCATTCATATTAGGTTGGTCAAAGAAGTACTTTAGCCCACTTCGATCACTCATCAACAGAAACCTCCTACCAAGAAGATAATACCTCCACATTTTCAATGCATGAATGATTGTTGCCAACTCAAGATCATAAGTCAGATAATTCTGCTCATGCTCATTCATTTTCCCTTACTCATAACATACTACCTATCCTTCCTGCATCAAAATTCCACCAAAACTCATAGAGATTGCCTACTGACTTGCACTGCCTCCGATAGCGAAAGTCCACAATGTTTTCCATGTTTTATTGCTTAAGAAGTATTTGAAGGATGTTGATCATGTAATTGACTGGTCTGTATTGCTGGTGGAACCAGAAGGAGAATTCCATCCAAAAGCTCAGTGCATTTTGTAGCAAAATATGCTCATGCTCTAGAATTGAGTAATCAAGTAAATTAAAGTGCAGTGGAATCACTTTGGGCCTGATGGAGCTACATGGGAGATGTCTGATTAGATGTGGGCTATGTATCCTTCTTTATTCGCTGGTTGAGCAGATGTATTCTAATATATTCATCGATGATGTGTTTTGGTTATGTCTATATATATGCATATGTATGTAAATATTGCATCGAGCTATGTTATAAAGCTCCATTAAGCGGTATGGTGTTCATGGTATGATGGTCATGGTCTTAGCAATATGGTATGATGTAAATGTTGCATCTAGTTGTGTTATAAAGCTCCATGTGTATCATGTGTTTTGTTGGTTTATAAGTGTCATTGAACACTAAGGACTGTGTTCCCCCAAGGGGGAGGGGTTTGTAACAACCCTTGGTAGATTTCCTATATAAAAAAATAAGACCAAGGTCATGGGACATGTATTCCAAGATGAATGTTGGACAAAACATAGTGATGGGTATTACTGGTGATTAATTAATGGCTATGGAATTTGGCAAAGGCAAAGAGGCATTAATTGACATTTATTTATGAAAATAAAGGAAAATAGGAGAAAAGGGAGATGAAAGGTCACATATTTTTATGAGAGGGAAAATGGAGGAAAATGGAGGAAAATGAAGAAAATAGAGGCCTCAATGATAAAAAGGCTTATGAGAATCAATTCACAACTTTTGCTAGTTTAAGTTTTTTGTCAGTTTAGTTTTGGAGCTCGCTTCTATTCTCTCATTCTCTCATACTCTTGCACACTTAGAGCATTATTGGAGCATGCTTGGAGCACTCTAGTACTCACTTGGATTTGGAGAAAGAAAACAAAGTAAAGTAGGAAAGTGCAAGGGAACACGTGGATCAACAACTACAAGTGGATTGATTTGCAGGTAACAGGTTGCATGCATGATTTCCTTTCTGATTTATGGATGCATGGTATATGCATGTGATTATTTGGTTATGTGTTATCATTGGCATGGAGGATTGCCTGATTGACAGTGGTTTTATCGTTTCCTTTCCACTTCCTAGATAGCCATTTTGTTGTGTGTTTTTCCACTTGATTGTTTTGCCATTGGTGCTCATAATTCCTTGTGATTTTGGGGTTGGAACAAACACTTTGAAGGCCCCAGAACAACTTTGGTTGAGTTACTAGTCCTAGAGCCTAGGTTGGGACAAATGCTTTGGAGCCCTTGGTGGGTTTGAGTTACTAGTCCTCAGAGTCGAGTTGGACAAACGATCTGGAGCCTTGGAAGGTTGTGGGTTGAGTTACTAGTTCCTAGACCCCTAGACAGGTTGGGTAGAGACCAATATAGTTGGTGTTAGTGATTTTTGACCGTGAGGTGGAATCACTGGTTGAGGTGGTTTGGCCTCTACAAGTCGTAGTTTGGTTATCTTGGTTGATTCCATGAGATACCACATTCATTATTGGAATATGGCACAAGGGTGTTTGGTTGAAAGGGAGATTTGGTTAAGCCCAGTCTATGATCGGGTGGTACATGGAAGTCCCTAACGTGGTTGGTTTTTTCATATGTTAATAAGATTTACTCTTTTATTATGATTCATGTATATTTGTAGTGATTATGTTAATAATATTATGGTTGAGTTTCCATGGTTTCTATGCTGGTGATTTTCTGATATATGATGGTTATATAATGTGTATCATCTATGGCTCTTGTAATGGATGATTTAGTTATTGATTGGTTGATGAATGTATGGACTAGTAATTGTTGTTGTAACTACGTGAATAGGACACATGGCCTTCTTAGTAATTCTCAGATGAATCTTTGACTATTATGATCAGATATGCATTCATGACTTGTAACTTACATGTTTTCCATGTCTTTGACGAAATGTTTGTTATTTTTTAGGTCGTCTAGGTCAAGTTCTGCCTCTAAGTTTGAATGTGTAGCCTTTTTTTATGTCACTTATGATTCTGAGAAGTCTCAGGCAGTTCTGGGCAGTGTTCTCGAGACTAACCTGGAATTGTGGCTCATATTTCGGGACTGCACCCTCTAAACTGGACAATTTTGATCACAACCGCACTTAGGCGGGCTTGTGAGTGTGGTTGGAGACCTTCAACTGCATGGAGGCCTTTTCATGCATGAAGTTGAGGGTTAAGTTATGTGACAACGAGCCCCAGCTGAAGGTTTGGTCACTTGGGGTGGTGGTTCTTTGGACCCTAAGTGCCCTGTAGCCCTGAGGGATGAGGTGAGTTATCATTTTGTGGTCAGTTTGTCACCCCCACTTCGTTAAATGGAGTTTAGAGGCCAATTCATGTCATAGTAACTCTTTGTCTCATGTTCACCTTGGCAAGCTGGTGAAATTAGGTAAATGTGGGAGGGGTGGTTACACTACCTTCAAATTATGTTGCATCTTGGCAACTTCTTGGTTCATTTCCTTAAGTATTCATGGCCTAAGCATTATGATATTAATTGGGTTACCCCAATATATTATAGTATTGTGTCTTTTTCCATATAAAGCCTTAAACATTCTTAATTACAAAAATAGGAAAAACAAAATTATCTTAGTCCGAAGAGATTGCACCAAAGCTAATAGCAATAAAAAATTAATAGTTCCAATATTATAGAAGGACAATACAAAACATTAGACATTCCACTAGGTCCTCTAACATCCTTTCCAAGAAGGAATTGCAAGCTTTCCTATACGAAAATTGCT
Organism: Pinus taeda; assembly: GCA_000404065.3. Lineage (NCBI taxonomy): Eukaryota > Viridiplantae > Streptophyta > Pinopsida > Pinales > Pinaceae > Pinus > Pinus taeda. The sequence goes on along the minus strand of APFE031460274.1, from coordinate 81,200 downwards.
TCACATATGTGCCTAAAATACACACTACACAGAAAAAAGAAAAAAAGAAGATAAAATTCAAATTTGTGCACTACCTTTCGCTTCTTGATCCTTAGTAGGGAGGGAGCTTGGTTCCTTCATATCCATAGGATTTATATTTTGAAGGATTGAGTCCTCTTTTGTTGGTCCTGGATATAGTGAAGACTGTTAAAAGTCAAGGAGAAAGGGTCCATGCATTATGCAACAAAAGGAGATTTGAGACAACTGCCTTTAGCTTCAAGGTTTTCGGTTCTCTATTGCTATTGGAGGAGGATATATCTCACATTGGCATTATGTGAGGCATTGCTTGCTAAATCTTAGTTAATTTAGTGGATATTGTAACCAAATCATTATTGGTTGTCTAATTGATTTCTTCTTTCCTTTGAAGTGCATTTTGGACCTCCTTTATTGTTCGATTCTCCATGTCCAACGTATCAAATAATGTTATAACAAAGCAAAATAATCTATCATTGTAGAGGTAGAGATACTCACACCATATATAAAACTCAAGTGAAGATAAAATCATTCAAATTGTGACTGAGAATCTGCCAATAAATAAAGAAATTTAGAAACAAAGCAAATACCATCAAGTAATGCTAAAACCACTAAAGTGTATTAGGATTGCTAGACCCTACAAATACCACAAGGGGCTGCTAGATTCTACATATAGTGTATGAAACAGAGCTAAGACCTTGATTTTAGGCCAAGGAAATACCTATAGTACCATAAAATGTGGCCCACTAATACCCTCATCGATTTGTGGTACACAGTTCTAAGAATCATGCCCTGCAACAATGAAGACAACATGATTGAAAGAACCAAACTTTGCAGCAACAACATAGTCCCATCCATCCATTTGAATCAAATATGACATGGAAACCTAATTAGCTCATATATCTTATAGAAGCTTGAGTTTTTGCACTAAAGAACCATAAGTGAGTTTGGCTTAAGCAAGTGAGAGTGGTAGGTATACCACATAACTCCACCTAATCCATGATATGACCATATATTCAAATGCATTGGATACCAATTGATGTGATATTTGGTAATTAGACTTAATCCATTGATTAAGGGACTAAATGATAGCTATTAGAACCATTTTTTAATCAAAACCTTGGCACCAAAGAGGTGGCCACATTGGCCTAGTGGTCTACTGCAATATTCAAACCTCTGCAAATGTGAAAGAATGAAACTTGGTCACGGTGGATTAGGATTGGCTTGATTTAAAAAATAATAGAGTTGTACTTATTTCCTTCATTTTTGACTAGACCCAACATTGCTTTAATTATAATCATTAAGTCCTCTAGAAATTTCAATGGTCTTATTCCATCATCCTTAGAAATGGTGAGACCCTATGATCACGAGTAAGCTTTTGCTAGGTCATTGGAAGCACTTTTCAAATCCCGAGCATAGTACACCATGTTTCCTTTGAGACCATGAAGGTTCCCACCGTCACCTACCACCCTCATCAAACATACCCAGTTTAAATAATGCTTGATGCCCATTGTTATATGTAAACTCCATCATGCGTAAATAATCTTCCCTCTTGGATAGTGTATCCATCACATAAAAGAAAAGCATGTCTTCAATCACTTGATTTAGTATTTCAATCTACTCATCTAGCAAATGGTAAGATATTGGAATTTGGCTTATTCCCAAGCCTTCAAAAAGACTTCTTGCATTCATTTCATTCTAGTACGATAAGGAGTTATCCATGCCACAAGTAACCTCAACCTAATAGGAATTTTGAAAGGTCAGTGGAGTGGTGAATTTTAAGTTTAATAACATGATTTAATTCGCATGGGGTTACTTGGAACTAAAACGACCACATATTAAATGTATACTATGCCATTTAAAAATTGGTGTCACTCACTAGACACTATGTGTTTGTGTTTGTGCATGTCATGCTTTTGCTAATGTATGGAAGATAAGGGAGGATCTCATCACCATAATTCTATGGCTTCACTGTGTGAATTCATATAAGACATATCCAAACAAACAACCATTGTTTCTATGTATCAATGTTTTTTTATTTATTGTGTTACACAATAACATTAACATTCATTTTCTTGCTTTATATTTTATATTTATTTGGTTCTAAATATTCCACCATTTCTCCCATTTCCTTGCTTTATTGCATGTAATAGTTCATTCAGTGGAAGAAAAAAAAACCTTCAACATTAATTTTTTTAGCCAATGGCATCAATTATTTGCTACACAGACAATCTATTACTACCTACTCCAATATGTATTGAAATATATCATACAAATGTTTGTCTCATCTTCATTGAGCATCATTTAGGAACACATAGACTTATTGGGCCACTCCCATAGAGGTTGAGGAAGAAATGGGGTTTGGAGTAAGGGCCAAGTTCCCAAGAACCCTATCTTGCCCTTACTAAAGAGGGAAAGTTTGTAGCATGTGTGGAAGGTGACACTCTAAAAGAAATAGAGGAAAATTTAGTTACTTTGTGGTTTTCAAGAGTTAATTTTATTTTCAAGTACTTTGGTGCCAATAAACATTAAATACTATCCTTACTTGCAAGTCCCAATAAAATGTTGGCAATGTTGGAAATGTTGTCATTGATGTCAAATGATCATAATCATGTTGATGAGGTTACTTGATGTTGCATATTGATAAGTTTGTCATGTTGACAAGGATGCTTGATGTTGCAAGGTTGATTGTGTTGATTGCTTAACACGCAAAGGTTAATTAAGTGTTGTGACGTGCAAAGGGTTTGATGCTTTTCCATTGATGTTGCTTTGATGTTTATCCTTCAAATAAAATGAAGATAAGGCACATAAACCAAAGAACCAAAGAACAAAGGTTGAAGAACATATTGCTTTTATTGAACATAATCAGTTGTACAAAATAATTTATATTTTTTGGCCTAACACTCATGTTTCTCCCACGACCAACATTATAATGCAGGTCATCTAGTCTGTAAACTACGTTACCCTACATAAAATGCACCTTATCTTTGTTTGTCTATTTGAGCTTTGTAGTCTTATGCAATAATTAATGCTTGACCATGATTCTTCAAATGTGCAAACAATATAAAGCAAATTTGTCCTAACTCGAGACTCAACTAAAAATCAAGAGGCTAGACACAAATAGTCCTGGAATACCAAGAGACAACTCCTCATTTCAACTACCTTCATAGAATGCAAACAGTGAAAGAGATATCCTTATAAAATATGCATTGTTGAATGAGAATCAAGTTTTGTGAATTGAACATTTGTATGAGAGAGTTCTTGAACAAGCCTTGTAAGGAGGAAAGAGGAAGAGAAAGAGTAGCATAAGCGAAGAAAACTCAAAGAAGTGAAGTAGAAAGGATGAGTAGCAGAAAAGAGGACGTAAACTAATTTTAGAACAAAGACAAAGACCAGGTAACCAATAAATTTGATTTGTAATTTGATCAGGGGATATTAGTCTCCCTTCAAGTTGTAGCTTGGAAAAGAATAGGTTGAATCCTATTGATGTAGGAGCCTCCTGTGGGTTGTAGCCTGTAAAAAATATAAGGGAGTAGGAGCTTCCTTGCAAGTTGAAGCTTGTAGGAGAGTTGAGGTAGTAACCTCCTGTAGTTTGGAGCCTACATAAAATCTAATGTAACAAGGGAGTAGGAGCTTGCCTTCACATCACTTCAACAAAAAATTCATGATTTTCTCCCTTTATAGGTTTCCACTTATATCTGACGTCTTCATGTGTTGGATGTCTCACTTGTGTGAACACTTTTGAATTATGTTTATATATGGAAATATCTCTTTGGTGTAAGGGAGATCTAGTGCATGAGAATGGCCAGTCAAGAAGGATGCTAAATAAACAAAGTTCTCTTGTTTAGTGGTACAAATTATGATTTATGGATAATTAGGATGAAGGCACACCTAATGTCACTTGGTGTGGATGTGTGGGTTGCAATGGAGAATGGCTATAAAGAACTACATGTTATAGGTACAAAGGACCACACACTTGAATTTACATGCAATGCTAAAGTTATGAATGGAAATTTGAATAGATTAGTTGAATCATAGTTTATTAAAGTAATGCATTGTAAGACAATGAAAGAAATGTGGGAAAAACTACTTAAGATGTATGAAGGAGATAAAAAAGTGAAAGAAGCCGAGATACAAGTGTATAGAATGCAGTTTGAATCTTTCAAAATGAATGATGACGAAGACATATGCAAATTTTCTCCTCACAATAGATGAAATATTTAATGTCATGTTGGGACTAGGCGAGAAGATTAAAGAGGCTACAATGGTTCAAAAGATATTGAGATCTCTACCTACTAAGTTTAATCCCAAGGTATCAGTAATTAAAGAAACAACCGATTTTGAGACACTAACAAGGGATCAACTACTTGGTTCCTTGACAACATACAAGAGGAAATTCAACTACCAAAGACGCAACTTTCAAAGCAGAAAAGTCTACAAAAAATAAGGAATGTTCATGCTCAAACTCTAACGAAGAAGAAGTGAAATTTATCATAAGATTGAAGAAAGGTATAGGTATGTACAAAGACAAACTCCCATTTAAATGTTTTAATTATGGAAGAGTGGGGCATTATGCCTTAAATCTCCAGATAAGAAAGAAGAAAAACAATTTAGAGGGTAAGAAAAGTACAAACTTAATAAAATACAAAAACATAAAAAGTTTAAAAAGAAGAGATTTATGCATAAGAAGATAGTAGTACCTCTGAAGTTTTCAGTGAATCCTCTGGTGAAGATGGAGCTAGGGAATTTCTACTGATGGCCTTAGAAAACTTGACAAAAGAACATAATGAATATGAAGAATAAGAAGAAGGTGAGGTAGCTCTTGGGGGGGGAGATGATCATTCCCCTAGAGGAAATAAATATATTCAAATAGAATAATAATAAACATAAATATATTTTGTTAAAAATGTAAAAGAAGAGTTTAATTCAGAGGAGTTTATCAAGTTGAAAGTTAAATTGGAAGAAGCCAAGAAGGTGGAGGAAATTTTGTACAACAATTAAGAGAGAAAAACAAGGAGTGTGAAATACTAGAAGAAAAAATAGTAACCCTAAAGAAGAAGCTAGAGAAAGCACAAACTGATTTAAATATGAACCTTCAAATTATAAAAGGATCTGAAAAAATTGGATGGGATATTAAATTCTTAGAGATCTCCACTTATGAAAGTTGGGTTAGGCTAGTCCGCTTGGGTTAGCTCAGTTGGCAATGGAAATGAAGTCTCACCAAACCAAAAGTCTTGGGTTCAAATCTTGTGCTATCCCCTCATCGAGGTGAGAAGTTGGACATGATGAAGATGTAGTCCTACCAAGCCTACAAGAAAAAAAAAAGGGTTAGACTATGAAGGAGAATCCAGTGAAAGGAAGACATAAGACAAAAGAACCTTTAGTTTTGTAAAAGAAGTCAAAGGAGACAATGAAAGTGCACATCAACCTGAGCATAAGGAGGTCAACAACACACTTAACCAACAAGAAAACATTGCACCTAAGGAGCAACAACTAAGAACCAGTTCCATTCAACTGCAACAAACAAAAAGAGTGGACAAACAAACAATAATCTACCAGAGACTGTACTTCTTCAAGAGTGAAAGATATCAAATGCCAAGGAGGATCTATTCTCAAGTATTGTTCATTCCCAAGTATGGAAACCTTTTCTATGGATAGTGTTACCGATGTAAAAATTTTGGACACAAAACTATAAATTGCAAAGCATATGTCAAAAGAGATGAAATAAGAAATATTAAATGAAGTGAAGTAAGCAATAGATATGAAAATATCAAAACAAACATGAATTTGCATAAGAATGCATTTGTTCCACTTTTTTTTATATCATTGAATGTTACTACTACCACAATTTCGGGCATAAGTCATATGAATGTCATCTTAGAAGCAGTAGGTCACAATCTCAAGAAAATTGTAAGAGAAAAGAACAAATGCATTGGAGAAAGGAAAATGAAGAAAATAAAGCTAATAAGTATGGTCTAGTCATGTATGCTCAAAATTAGAATAGTCAATGATATGTTTTTTTTTTTTTAAACAGAAACGAGTATGTATTAAAGAAAATTTGCGCCTAGTCGCAACATGGTAAACGGGGGATACATCTATAGGAATCTCATATGACCAAGTATCAAAACATCACAGACCTAATATCCAGACTGACTGGCTTTCTAGGACTCCTGAGATTGCCTTAGAACTAAAGACATATTTACATATGGTAATTTGTACATAACATACATTTTCATATACACTAACGCAAAGGAAATATGACCATAACCATATACTAACGGATAGTACTAAGGGACAAAACAACCACCCAAACAGAAAGCTGACAAAATCAATCATTGACAAGAGCAGACTTATTTAGGTCAATGTCCTGACATGCTCTTGCATCCACTTGCTTGTCTATGGACCCTGCAACATATTTGTTCAATTGAAGATCCACTACAATAGTCCTGAGGGCATCCACTTATCCATCAAACATGAGAATTGAAATTGAAGAAGCATAACCTTGTCAGAGAGCTCAATATGTGAATGAGACACTTTCCAGTATTTCATTTGCAGGTCGTAGTTGGCCCTATGTAGAGTGTCATGAGTTTATAAGCAGTGCAAGCATGGACTATCTGAAGAGTCTGTCTGAGTCGAAGCTCATTTTACCGTTCTAAACCCAAGGAAAGCTCAAACCTAGTACAAGGAGAAGAAACTGAAGACTATAAAATGAGCAAGCTTCAAAACTGAAGTGAGACTTTGAAAATATAACTTATTTCCTTAACAATATCCAAATTCAAATTTAAGAATCCTAGCTGCTAAAAAATCCTTTAAGAACCTTTCCTTTCACTGTGTTTCAACCTCCCGAAATAGTTTAGTTGTCAAGATTTGAATTGAAACCCCTTAGCCTCGTTGCATTTGAATTTAAATTGACTAGCATTGAACGCCAGATGATCCACCAACTATGATTCTTTGGCCACCTTGACTTCCAACCTGGTAATTTAGTGAGCCTTAGACAAATCTCTTTGTAGAGCTTCTAAGAGGGAAGATGCCTAAGTGCCACACTTGAGAAAAAAAAGCAAACACAAAGCAAAGTTAAGAGCCAAATAAGCAGGTGCCTCAAAGGGGAGGGAAACTAATATGAATGTGTCTGAGATGGTGCATCTAATCAATTTAATTCTTCCTAATCTATCTTTCCACACAAATTCAACAACCCATACATTTGATTTCCCTGCAAATTGATGAGAAAAATCCATCACTAGATTGAGTGAAGCGCAATTCCAATACTCCCAAGGGAAATTGATGAAAACTTGAGCATGCAAAGTCAAAATTAAGGGCATTGCATGATGTTGAATGAGGTTAAGTGACACTTTTCCCCTTAATCGAATGCCCACATAACGACCCATATAGATCCTCTGACGCTCCCTTTCATCATTGCTCAACATTGCAAATCTTGAGAAAGGGATAATCATGCATGAAATAACAGGATATACCATAATACACTAAGATCCACATATGATCCTTTTCATAAGAAATTGATTCATTAAGGTACTAGGAATATGGGTTTAGAGTTATTGATTTCAATCTCTGATTCTGTCATCGTGCATGCATGATTTTCCTTCTCATCCACCTCCTTACTGAGGGATATGGGCATATGAAAATAATTCTTTGAATGGAGCATAGACAATAAACTTCTAATTCTTTGAAGGATCCCATTCAGGGAGTTGTCTTTTTGGATTTTTCCATTGGTGAGATACTAAATTAAAAGGATGGAGCCCCTAAGGATAATTAGATCCTTCACACCTTTACTTTTGACAATGAGTAAACCCTGAAGAAGTCTGTACATTTCACTTGATTATTTGATCTTTTCCCAAGTCCCTAGGCATATATGGTTTCAATGGTTCCATCAGGATTTATTATAATCCACTCTGCCCCTCCTTCCAACCTTGAATAGTCAATGGTACGTTGACAATGGTTGTTCTAGACATATGATAGGGGATAAAAGTTAGTTCTTATCTTTAGATGAAAAGAAAATGGGAATTGTCACATTCAGAAATGACACAACAAGAAGAATTAAAGGAAAGGTTACAATAAGTTTGAATAATGACAAAGGAAAGGCTCAAGATGCATTATTTGTTGAAGGACTGAAACATAATTTGCTAAATGTTAATCAGATGTGTGACAAAGGTTGTCATTTCCTCTTCAGAGCTCAGGATTGTGAGATAAGGTCAACAACAACAGGGAAGGTATTAGCATGCACACACACACACACACACACACACACACACACATATATATATATATATAAGAAGGCCCCAAATTCACCTTGATTAAAGCTTCCCAGTCATCATCCAATCTCTCTCTCAAAGTTTTTGAAAAGGATGAAAGTCAGTTTGAAGCCTTAACAAAGTGTACCGAGTTAGCACGAGAAAAATTAAACCTTTTGAAAAATAAAATTTCAGAATTTTACACGAGAGAAATAAAGATGGCAAGCCAGTCAGGGGATGAAGGTGGATCCTCTACAACTAAGTAGAAAAGAACAAATTCTTTCAACTTTTCTAACAAAGCTGCAAAGACATCAGAAGATGGTATTAACTCTCATCATAAAAAGAGTCCATTCCATTCTTGGACTCAACATCTTTCCTTTGCATAAGTTAGAGATGATATGAATGTCTAAAAAAAATTTGAAGTCAAAACAATACTTTCTTTATCAATTTTGATTGTCTAATCAAGGATCATACATTACTTCTCCTGCAACAGATTAATGCATGGGCTTCCTAGAAGAAACCAGACACTAAAGCTTCATGGAAAGAGGTAGTCATATTATTCACATGGAACCTAGCAAGGAATGCCAGACTATTGTGGGAAACGCTTAAGAAAGAAGAGCAAACAAAGATTCTTGAAAATGATGATCCTTTGGAAGCTATCTTGATGGCTCTCTCCCATGAATCTGGGAGTTATTTCCTCTGACAATGAACATTATGCCAAAATGTTTATGAGTTAAATATTGTGCAATTTAGATTTATTATTGGAATATTATTGCACAATGCAAAATCTTTATTATAAAATACCTGATCACCATAATGTGCCTTATCTCAGGCATTACATATCCTCCATGCTAGGAAAAATACCTGAATTAGTTCAATAGTCATTGTTCACACAACACATTACCATAGATACATTATCACTGGCCACACTTCACCAACACATTATTACCATTCTAAAAAATGCATGTGCCGCCAACAAAACTTGTAAGAATGTCAAAAAGCAGTTGCATTTCAGCCCCACCATCTGTGACTCCTTTACTGAAACATATCATTTTGAGTGTTATAAGAACCACTCCAGAAAGGGTTCTCAAAAAGACCAAAGTGGTAAGTGTTCTTGTAGGTCGAGACCTCCTACTAAGAAAAAGCAATATCTGTCAAAATCTCCCACAACCGGAAGATCAAGATTTATTTTTAAGAAAAGGTCTAAACCAGCCAAGCAATCCAAATGCTTTATTTGTGGTCACACCGGTGATTGGGCTAACAGATGTCTCAACAAAGGAAAGAAAGGGATCCAAAAAAAGATTGCAAAAGTTTTTAAATCTTGTTATGACCCAGCTGACTCGGACATAATTTCCCAGATTGATTCTGATTTTGAATGTTTTTCTGTACATAGTACTGATTCAAATAATAGCTATGACATTGATGAAAAATTCTAAAAGGTTTCTCTTTCAAATGGTAATAGTGACAATAACGAACGTACATATCTGTCTAATTGTTTTATGTTTTTATTTTACGATCTCCAACATCAAATTGAATAATTCCATAGATAAAAGGCCTCTCTTCATCCCAGCTTGATTATTCCTTAGAGACATCTCCAAGAAAATATTGACCAGTTGCAGGCTTCTATTTCTCACAAAATAATTGATGGAGAAGAATTTGAGATTTTAGATTGGTATATAACACCAGAAGCATCACAAGAATCCATAGATAATACCACAAAAACTTTTTGGATAAAATTGAAAAGGTAGAAGAAGATCTCCAAAGAGATAGAAACCAGATGAAGCAACTTGGACAACGGATTCAAGCCAACATGCAAGAACTTGATAGTCTGAATTCACAACTTGTTTCTTCTAATTTCCTTTCCTCTCAAACTCCATTACTATCATCTAGTCAATACAATAATGAAAACATTCATGACATCAGTGGTATTGAGGATAGGATGATCATCCCTGTAAAAATAAAAGTGTCAAGCTACAAAGAATATACTCTTGATGCTTAGATTGATACTGGAGCTATGAGCAGTTATTGCAAATTCAAGGCCATTCCTGCTTACTATTGGAAACCCACTCAAGTCCAGTTTAGAGCAGTTAACAAATAGCTGGTAAAAATCCCATATATTACCCCAGACTTCCCAATACTCTTAGGTTCACAAGAAGTATATGTCACCTTATATAATTATGATACTGGTGATGATATGTTATTTGGATAGGATTTTATGAAGAAATTCATGCCAATCACCATTAAAAAGAATATGATAATTTTCATCATTCAAGGAGACAAGGTGTAAGTCCCTGCTAAGAGTAAATACACACTCAGGGTAAAACCTGATGAGGTAAGCAATTTTGATGAAGCAGTAACAGATCTTTCCAAGATCCAAAAAATTGTCAAACATGCAGAAATCCATGGCCTTGCCATTTGTCTAATAATTTAAACAAATTAAAAAACGATTGTACAGCAGAACACCTTGACGCATTCTGGTTCAGGGAAAAGTATTTTGTTTCACTTCCATTCCAAAAACAAGGCTTCGTTAAAGCACAAAAGGCATCAACAAATCACATGAGCCTGTCCAAGAAAGAGATTTGCAATGCAGAAATTAACAGTTTGATAGAAAGAAAACTGATAAAATTGTGCAAGAGTTCTTCGGCATGTCCATCTTTTTATGTCAAGAAGCACTCAAAATAAAAACATGGAAAAAAGAGGTTAGTTATCAACTACAAAGCTCTAAATGAAGCTCTTGTGCCCATTAAATATCCTCTGCCTAATAAAGAAATGTTGTTATCAAAGATCGCCAAAGCAAATGTGTTCAGTAAGTTTGATCTTAAAAGTGGGTTTTGGCAAATTGGCATTAATCCCAAGGCTATATATAAAACAACATTCGTGGTAACTGGAGGATAGTTTCAATGGACAATTATACCATTTGGTTTGAAGAATGCTCCATTGGAATTCCAAAAGAGAATGGAAGATATTTTCAAAGATTATTCTTTTATTTTTGTCTACATAGATGATTTGTTAATTTTCAACAAAGATATTAGTGAACATAAGAAACACTTGGAGAAATTTTATCGGATTGATTTCAAGCATGGTATAGTTCTGTCTGCCTCCCCAGGAAAGTTCATCATTTCACAAACCTGGATTGAGTACTTGGGTTTAATTATATCCCAAGGGAAAATAGAATTACAACCACATATATTGAATTCTTTATCAAAATTTCTAGACTATCTTCCAGATGTTAAGACTATGCAAATATTTTTAGGATGTTTGAATTACATCAAGCAATTTTATCCAGAGCAGGTCACAGATACAAAGCTTCTGCAACAAAGATTAAAAAAAGGCAGCAGTTAGAATGACCAGATGAGCAAAGCAGTCAGAAACATAAAGCAGAAAATCAGACAGCTACCACCTTTGGCTCTTCCCCACAGTGATCTACCATTCATTCTTGAAACAGATGCCTCAGATTATTATTGGGCAACAATCTTATTGCAGAAACATGGAAAAAAGGAAGAAGTATGTGCATATGCCTCTGGCACATTCTCAGACGTTGAAAAAAAATTATCCTTCTTCCCATAAAGAAATTCTAGCAGTAAAGAAAGGTATAAAAAGATTTAGGTTATTTCTTATAATTGTCCACTTCATTGTTAAGATAGATCTCAGGCACATGAAAGGAATGCTACAAACAAAAGGTTGCTAGAACAAGGTAATTCCAGAGTTTTAAGATGGGCTTTGTGGTTAGATGGATATGATTTTGATATCACATATAAAGTTGGTAAAGATATTTTTCTTGTAGATTTAATGACCAGAGAAGGAGCAATTATACAAACAGAATATGTAGTTAAAAAATTTGAATTTGGTGAATGTTCGTCATCCTCCCAGAACAAATCCCAAGTTACTTTATGCTCTTCCTGCCATTATTCTTTTTGTGTGGATTGTCTTTTAGAAAAAGTTATGTCTTTACCTATGGAAATCCAAAAGATCATTCTTGAGAAATGATTTTGGCTCTCAGATACAAGACACAATTATGATATTCCATTATCACCTATCAACAATAACCGTTTTTATTTTGGTGTAGTAAGATATCCATATCACAAACTTGTTTATATTTATGATCCTAATCTGAGATGGATAGATTATTTTTCCATTCTTCAATATACTCGTGCCTATGAAAGAGTTTGAATCATCATGTATTGTGAAGACATCATGTCTCCATTCAGTCATTGGAGTACTTGGATGAATCTCCTACTTGTTTCATTTGTTCCCAGAAAAGAAGATCAAGGCAACCTATGTCAGTAGTTTGCCCTTTCTATTTTGTATAATGACGTGCCAGATGGAGCATAAAGATATGATACATTTGAATTTGATTTATTATATAAGGGCACTAACATGAAGATCAACCAGGATAGGTACTTCTCCTACAAGTTATAATTTTACTATTGAAATTGACTATTTTGGTGAAGTTGGAATTCCCCCAGATAATCTAGATCCATTCGTGTGTTTATAAGCTTTTTCATCTAGCTTCGGAAGGGAACCATCATGGTTACGACATCTTCCTTGGTTAAGTCTTGACAGGTATGTTGAAGAATATGAATCTGACTATGATCTTGACTATGAATCTGACCATAGCCCTAAAGGTTGGTGACCAAATCTTCGAGCTTTTATTCCAGGCTTTCGAGGGTTCTCCTTAAAAGAATCTCCTCTGTGTTGATAATCATTGTACCTAGTTCACTTTATTTTAGGCTTTTGAGGGTTCCCCTAAAAGGAATCTCCTATGTGTCAATAATCATTGTACTTAGTTTTGCTTTCGTGGGTTTCAAGATATTGGAATATCCACTGTGTATCAACTTTTAGTACAAATATGATTTCTTCCATGAAGAAACATCTATTGTATATAACCTTTTAGTACATGCATTATGGCTGTCGTGGATTCCCCCAGTTAGAATCTCCACTTTGTATCATATCATTAAGATTTTATGTGATATGAAAAATCTCTTGGGGGAAGGGAAAGATTCCAAAGCTGGAGCAACACCCTGAGGGTCCATCCTATATAAAGAAGCATGAGCCTCAACTCAATACACTTGTAAAATTTCCGAGTTTTTCTATAATATGAAAGAGGTTCTCTTTGAGTTTTAAGTTCAAAACATCTGCATTCTGTGTTCTGCGATCTATATATATATATATATATATATATAATATATATATATATATATATATATATATATATATATATATATATTATATTATATATATATATAAACCCCAAAACATTATTTTCAAATTATCTCAAATGCAATTAGTACATATGGATTTGTGTGGTCCTTCTAGAACAAAATCACCTGGAGGAGAGATATAATTCATGCTGGTAATTGATGACTATTCCAGATTGAAATGGGTAGATTCCTAAGAAGTAAGTTAGAAGCATTTGATAAGTTAAAAGTCTTCAAGTCATTAGCAGAAAATCAAACAAGGTGCAAGATAAAGAGTATAAGATCATACAAAGGAGGTGAATTTATGCTTGATGAATTTGTAGACTTCTGTGATGAAATTGGTATAAAAAGGAAATATAGTATTATAGACACTCCTCGACAAAATGGAGTTGTAAGGAGATAGAATATGTATGTACAAATGGTGAGAGCCATGATTCAAAAGAGAAACATTTGCCAAACGTATTGGTTAGAAGCAGTTCATACAACAATTGACATTCTAAATAAGGCACACCTTAGATCAAAATTGTGATAAGAAACCATATGAATTGTGGCATGGTAAGCCAACATCTATCAAACATTTTAAAGTGTTCAGAATTAATGCTATACAAAAACAACGATGAAAATTTAGGAAAGATTGATTCGAGGTCAGATGAAGGAATACTTTTGGGATATTCAACAAAAAGTAAGGGATACAGGTGTTATAATAAACGACTGCATAAGAATTTGGATTGTATAGATGTGAATTTTGATGATGAGTTGCCTAACGAGAACAAGAAATTGGTTTCATCAATCCTCTAGATCAACAAGACAATGGAAAAGGAGAATATGTTGAAGGTTTATAAGAATCAAAGACTCATTCAAAGGCTCCCTCAAAGTATGTGCAGAAGAACCATCTTGATAGTCAAATTATTTGTGATAAAAATGTAGGATTTCAAATGTGGAGGAAACTTATGAAAACAATAGATCAAGTCCAAACTGTAATGTTGTCAAAGATTGAACCAAAGAAATTTTCAAAAGATGGCAAAGACAAACACTAGATAGATGTTATGAACAAGGAACTAGATCAGATTGAGAAGAATAAGACATGGGAAATAACACTTAGACCAATAGGAAAAAATATTATTGGTACAAAATGGGTATTAAAAAATAACTTGAATGAACAGGGGCAAATTATTAGAAATAAAGCAAGATTAGTACTCAAGTGTTACTCATAGGTAGAAGGAATGGACTATGAAGAAACTTTTGCTCCAGTGGTAAGGCTAGAGGCAATTAGAATGTTTCTTTCTTTTGCTTGTTATACAGATTTCAAAGTGTACCATACGGATGTAAAGACTACTTTTTCGAATGGAGAACTCGAGGAAGATATCTATATAGAACAACATGGGGGCTTCTTATTGTCAGATAATCCTAATGATGTATACATATTGAATAAGTCACTATATGGACTTAAACAAGCACCACATGCAAGGTACTCTATGTTATACAAGTACCTTCAAAATCAAGGTTTGAAGAGAGGTGTAGTTGATAGTAACTTGTACATAAAGGCCAATGAATATGAACTCCTTATTGTAGTAGTGTATGTGGATGATATTATGTTTGAAAGCAACAAAAAAATCTAGTACAATGGTTTTTTGATGAGATGAAATCTGAGCTCGAAATGTCAAGGATTGGAGAGATTACTTTTTACCCAGGGTTGAAATTTTTACAAAATCCAGAAGGTATATTCATTTTGTTAGAGTCGGTCTGGTCAGTCCTCCATAAGAGATCAAAACTCTTTATGCATTTCATGTTTAGGTGTCCCACTCCATTCTCCCAGTTGCATTTCGCTAGGGGCATGCCATAATCTGACGGAGAAGGTCATGATAGTCATTCCCCCTCATGTCTGGCTCCTGCTGGCTCAGGTCTTTTGTCAATCATCATCAAAGTCCATGACAGTTTGGACCTTGTCCTTTAAAGGACAAAGGTCATTTTCGAGGTTTAGGTCTAGGAATTCATCAATTTGGTCCTTGAAACATGTCCAGTAAAGCCATGCAGGCCAGAGTGAGGCCCTTACACAGTTATGATTCAGAGAGCTTCATCGTCATGTGGATAGACTTCGACTCTTCTTCAAAACTCCGTTTTGAAGAAAAGTCAAACAGTGTCATTTATGACAAAATTTGCAAAAAAGTCACCAGTTGATTTTTTCGGATGCAGTCATGGTTTCCGTGGCCAAACATCCTGTCATGCAATCCCTGCAAAGAGTGCCGAAAATTTCGTCATTGAGCTAAAGTTTCAAAGGGAAAGTGAAAATGAGTGTGTCTTAAAGTTAGTGAAAAAGTGCAAAACTCAAACATTAGAAAAATGGGTTTTTGAAGAGGCAAAAATGTAACCCATGACCTCCAAGCCTTATACACGAGTTTCCATCACAAATCAAACTCATTGTGCAATCAAGGCATAGGAAAAACATTGTAAGGTCGTGGAGCGAGCAATTGCGTGGTTTGGAGCAGTTTGGAGGTGATCATAGGGGCGCAGCGCACACAGAACCCGCCCACCGTTCAAACTTATAACTAGCACGGCGCATACCCAGGGCGCGGCGCACAGAGACAAAGCGCCCAAAACGTGCCAAAACTCCCTCAGATCTTTTGTGAAGCCCCTCTAATTGCAAGGTAGGATCTCAAACTCACTTGTGCATCAAATTTGATAAAGATATGGTGGGTTATTGCCAGTGATTGAATGCAAAAACATTTCATAAAGCAAACACAAGAATACACCAAAGAAAAACCATTTTGCGAGTGTTGTGTAACAATGTTGTTGCTGCCAAGGCTTATTTTTCCTACCCTACCCCTGTCCCTTATTCCCCTATGTCATTTCCTATTATCACTACCCTAATACTACCAAACTCATATTCCCTTTCCCCTCCTCCTATTGCTCAATAGAAACCCCAAACCCTACCCTATCAAAATACCCAAACTCCTACCACATCCCTAACAAATTTCTCCCACTAACCCCTATTCCCATTTCATCACTCCCTTCCTAACACTCCCTGTTTCATTGATCCCCTTGGTAACATATATTACAAAGGCACCCAGCCTCACACCATCGTCAAAAGGGTAGTCTAATCACAGTTTACATTGCAGTCATGACATCACAACATTCGTCTGAGTATGAGATGGAGACACAGAGTGACTCATCCTTAGAAGAGCAGGCTCCTAGGAGACACCACAAGAGTGGCAAACATGTAAGGGATGAACCCACTACCCTCACCGAGTTACAAGCATGCCCTCTTGCCATGTCATGCTTCCAGCACCTATCATGTTTTGAATTTTTTCAAAGGGTGGCAAATGTCAGATTCCATCATGAGTTGGCCCGTTTGTTTGTGATTCATCTGCATGGAGGTCAGTCTACCTTGGTCGGGGTCACTTTCACATTGACACTCAAAGTTATATTAGTGGCAACAAGTATACCAAATGTTGGGGAGTAGTGGCATAAGAAGAAGAAGGTGGAAAGGCAACACTATGAGCCTTACATCAAAGCCGGATTCTTGAATGAGCTCACAAGAGTATTTCCTTTCAGATACTTGAAAGATGAGTATGCTCCGCTCATGAGATTGATTATGAAATACTTAAGCTGTGAGGGGAGGTTCTCTCGATTGTATGCTTGTCACATCCTCTTGCTCATGCACTTTACCAGGGTGAGGATGATGAACCTCCCGTTTTTCATATGCAGGAATATAGAGAGGATGAACACCTTCATGCTGCATAAGACCCCTCAGCAGCAACTCAACAGTGTGTATCACTTTGCTCTTATTCGGATTTTGGTAGATCATCAGTTGGGATTGCAGGGCATTGCTTGGGAGGAATTCATCTCCCGTGACTTCTTTAGCACATCACCGATACTATCAGAGCCAGAACAAGAGTTGGGTGGTCCTTTTTATTAGCATGAGCATCATGAGACCACTACCGTGCCAATTTTCATTACATATCAGAGAGGCAGTAGGCACTTGTTTGCAGCAACAAAGAGAGTGTTATCTCCACCCGTGTGGAAGGGGCCTCGCTTCCGGCATCGACTACATAGGTATTGGACAAGGGCAAGAAGCCCGTGCATGATGAGGGTCCATCAGGTGTACAGGAGACCGATGTCATCCTCATTCAGGATGAAGAGGCAGAGGCAGAAAATGCCAAACTTAGGATGATCATCCAGTAGCAGGACTCGGAGATACAAGACTTGATACTCAATATGGAGAGAGCTAGATGGGTCATCAAGTATCTGGAGCAGCGAAACAAACAGCTTGAGGACCAACAGACGATCATGGAGCTGCAAAGCATCCGTGAAAATCGACAAGCTGCCCAGCAGAGGAGGATCGAGCTCACTACCTCGGAGCAAGAGATCAACAACGATGGTGAGTCTTGGTTAGATCGGGTCAATCTACACTTGGAGAAGCTGCTGGAGAAGGAAAACAGGGACAAAACCATATTGAGGAGGATGGCTTGTCATTACAGGGCACGGAACATGAGTGCAAAGGCCCGAATAAGGAGCTTGAAGGCCAAACTGAGCAAAGCAACCAAAGAGGCAAAAGAGAAAGATCAGCTTCGAATCTTGGCTGAAGCTTCCTTGGCACAGCATAGCACTTCATAGAAGACCTCCAGCCCAAATCAAGGAATTTGGAAAAATTTTGGTCACATGACAAATTTTTAGCACAAACACAGGCTTTTTCTCTATATGCGCCGCGCCATCGGCGCGACGCGTAGGATTGGGAGCTCCAAATGAGAAATGATTTGCATTTTTGGATTCAGCATGTAAAATCACGACTATTGACACTCGGAGCAAGAAATTTGGGCATGATTTGAGTCTCCAGGTGGTCAAAAACACCCAAAAAATAGCCTCACTGCCCCTATTTTGACACACAGGAAGCAATTTTAGGAGAATGAAGATTTGGAGGGGCAAATCAGCTCCAAATTTAAAAATTCCACTTGGGTTATAAATTATACAGGACAGGCTTTCCAATGAGTACACTTGGGAACATTTTGGACTTCTGCAAGTGCCTCAAAGCCGGCCTCAAATTGGCGCGACGCATACAGAAAAGGGTGCGACGCATATAGGAAAAAAGGCCCAGAATGCCTCTATTTTGCGAAATTTCGCTTCTCGACTTTTTGTAAGTGGGCCCACTCATATGCACTTCATTTTTTCGGCACCTAAGGCGGTTTTAAAATTATTTTCACTCCAGATGGTCAGTTATCCAAGTGGCAAAGGAAGGCAAAGGGCCACCCAAGCCATTTGTCATGTTTGTGGCGCTGCACCTGTAGCTGATGTTTGGCTCTCAACCTTCATTTTGTAATGATTCGAGTAACTCCCCAACCCTTGGGCGTTCTATCTCTTCATGGCACATTCTATATATTGTATGCAAACTATTTGCAAAGGGTTGGTTACCTTGTAACTTCTGGGAGACTGTGGGAGAGAAATTCTGTTTCTGCATTGTATATTTTTACAGAGGATTAATGAAAGGCAGTGGCTTTGTTTCATGAGATTCATGTGGTTGTGAGTGTAGCAAATGTGTCTCTTATGTTTCATATGTATATTTTTATGTTTAATAGCTCATTTCATATTCATTTCCAGTGAAATTTTCTAAGTTAGCTAAGGTAGAATTCAATTTTATTGCTCTGCCTGTGGGAAAATTTCATGTTCAGTGTTTATTCTTCTGTTGAAAAGGATTCATGTTGTCCATGCCCTTTTCACCCTCTTAATAAATCTCCCCATTCCGCACTATCTTAAAAATAAATTGCTAGGCTTTCCGCCTACCTTGCCTCACGAAATAATCCGTGCCTTTATGTTAAGTTCTCTGTTCATTGAGGTCCATTGGTCCCATATCATCCTAGAAACACAATCATTCATAAAAATCACTCCTTGTATTCATATTCACTTACTAGCCTAAGAAAAATAGTTCACTGTAAGTCATCTCAGGCCCTTTCATTCACTTATTCACTGAGTGTGACTCGGAGAGAGCCCTCTCCTGCTCTGGTAGGGCTAGCCACTAGATTGAGCGTGGTTTGTGGTTACCCTGAATTTTTCCTTCTTTCACCGTAAGGTGAATTTAGGTGCTAACATAGTGTCGACCATACTGGGGACGAAATCAAACTCCTTGCTTCTTAATAATTCTAAGCTTTCGAATGATAAGCTTTGAATTTGATAGGCTAAGTTAAGTTGGTTGTGTCCTTTGATTTTTCTCAATAGCACGTTGGCTTCTAGAAGATACACCAGAGCTAATCCAGATCCCGACCCTCCACACATCTACGAAAATCCCAATTTGATTTCAAGAATTATTCGTCAAGAAAACTTTATATCGCCCGTGCTCAAATCCCAGTCGTGCTTAGACATTTTTGAGTATATTGAAGAGCTAGAGTTTGATGAGCAGTTTGAATTATCGTTGTATGAAACCAAGTCCGAAAGAGCGGTTGACTCTAATTTCCACAATCCATAACTTCTTGTAGACTTGGAGACGGAAAGGGCCAACCGGTCTATTGATAACTACATAGTAGCTCAGCTTCAAACTCCAATTGCTAGCCCCTTAAAAACTGTGCACACTCCTCCAACACCTCCAAGGAAAAATCCACCAAGAGTGATGGCTGCCCGTTTTGCACCTCTTGTTTTGCCTCAAATTTTAGATGATATGCCCGCTGATTACCAAAGAAAAATCCCATTTTTTGATGGCACTCCTAATGGCATTACTGCGCAGCAACATGTGGACAGAATGGTAGACTTCTATGAACTTCATGAGATAGATGCGGAGAACGTGGCGATGAGACTTTTTGTACAAACATTTGCAGGTGAAGTAAGGAAATGGTTCAGAGGTTTACCTGCTGCACGTATCACTACCTTGGCTGACCTACAAAGACAATTCTTAAACCGCTGGGAAGTGAAAAAAATCCTCTTCAAATTCTGTTCGAATATGAGCAAATCAAAAGAAATGTTAGTGAGTCGGTCCAAGATTATTGCACTAGATTCAATACAATTTATAATAAAATTCCAGATTATCTAAGGCCACCTGTGGGACTAGCCATGTTGAAGTTCCCGGATGGCTTTGATGCTGACATGGCTTATCAATTGAGATAAAGAGAACCGGCTACAATGGAAGACATGCAGAAGATAGCGGTCAGCGTTGAAGCAAATCTGCTGACCAAGAGAGCTAGAGCAAAGGCAGAAAAGAAGATCACTGCAAAGGAAGAATCTTCCTCAGTAGATCAGCTACTTCGGAAGGTAGAGAAGATGCTTGAAAGAGTTAAACTTGACAAACCGGAGCCACAAATTAGAAATCCTAACGTCCATGGCCAACAACAACAACAGTATAGAATAAGACAGAGAGATCAGCGAGCTCAAGAGCCGATTGCACAACAACCAGTACAAACACCTTTGCAGCAAAAGTTTGTGCATGGGTCAGAATCAAATGAACATGGGAATGTAATAGGTGAAGAAAATCATCTCTTTACTCCTGACGATTTGCCTACTTATCTCATTGAAGAGGAGGAGTATGCAGAGAATTCAGCTGCACACAAAGATGTAGATTTCATTCTAGCAAGCGACACCGTATTGGAGGAGCAATCAGATGAATACCAAAGAGGCTACCTGAGTGCTTTGTCCGCCCAACAGCAGCGTTATTCACTTAGAAATAGGGATGTGCCGATCAGACCCATTCAGAAAAAGAAGGATGTTGAAGCGCCAAAGAATGATTCAGCAGGTACACAAAGGAAAGGAAAGGTGGTGGTTATTGTTGGAAATAATACTGAGAGGGCGGGTGAATCAGTATTATCAGATCAATTATTCCTTTTCTAAAACCAAATTGTATACGCTACTTCAGTTAATTAAACCCGCATATATACGCAACTATTCAGAAGGAAAACCGCGTATACAAAGCAAACTTTTAATTTACTTTAACATTCTGATGATGATTGTTAATCTATGATGCAGAATCAAATAACCAGTAACCAGAGACTGTAAAGCAGAGCAGAAAGACAATCACGCACAAGAACACAAGATATAAGGTGGAAACCCAATGTGGGTGAAAACCACCTGCTGCAATTCGTCTCTATCTTTCTTTAATTAGAAACTTCTGTTTACAATGTACT
>APFE031460274.1:26418-38026 GCA_000404065.3 Pinus taeda | reverse complement strand
GTCCCGCTCCATTCTCCCAGTTGCATTCCGCTAGGGGCATGCCATAATCTGACGGAGAAGGTCATGATAGTCATTCCCCCTCATGTCTGGCTCCTACTGGCTCAGGTCTTTTATCAATCATCATCAAAGTCCATGACAGTCAAGGTCTGTTCCTTTAAAGGACAAAGGTCATTTTCGAGGTTTAGGTCTAGGAATTCATCAATTTGGTCCTTGAAACATGTCCAGTAAAGCCATGCAGGCCAGAGTGAGGCCCTTACACAGTTATGATTCAGAGAGCTTCATCGTCATGTGGATAGACTTCGACTCTTCTTCAAAACTCTGTTTTGAAGAAAATTCAAACAGTGTCATTTATGACAAAATTTGCAAAAAAGTCGCCAGTTGATTTTTTCGGATGCAGTCATGGTTTCCGTGGCCAAACGTCCTGTTATGCAATCCCTGCAAAGAGTGCCGAAAATTTCGTCATTTGAGCTAAAGTTTCAAAGGGAAAGTGAAAATCAGTGTGTTTTAAAGTTAGTGAAAAAGTGCAAAACTCAAACATTAGAAAAATGGATTTTTGAAGAGGCAAAAATGTAACCCATCACCTCCAAGCCTTATACACAAGTTTCCATCACAAATCAAACTCATTGTGCAATCAAGGCATAGGAAAAACGTTGCAAGGTTGTGGAGTGAGCAATTGCGTGGTTTGGAGCAGTTTGGAGGTGATTACAGGGGCGCGGCGCACACAGGCAGGGGCACGGCACACACACAAGGCGCGGCGCCCACAGGCAGGGGCGCAGCGCACACAGAACCCGCCCACCGTTCAAACTAATAACTAGCGCGGCGCATACCCAGGGCGCGGCGCACTGGGATTTGCGCGCGGCGCACAGAGACAAAGCTCCCAGAACGTGCCAAAACTCCCTCAAATCTTTTGTGAAGCCCATCTAATTGCAAGGTAGGCTCTCAAACTCACTTTTGCATCAAATTTGATAAAGATATGGTGGGTTATTGCTGGTGATTGAATGCAAAAACATTTCATAAAGCAAACACAAGAAGACACCAAAGAAAAACCATTTTGCTAGTGTTGTGTAACAATGTTGTTGCTGCCAAGGCTTATTTTTCCTACCCTACCCCTGTCCCTTATTCCCCTATGTCATTTTTCCTATTATCACTACCCTAACACTACCAAACTCATATTCCCTTTCCCCTCCTCCTATTTCTCAATAGAAACCCCAAACCCTACCCTATCAAAATACCCAAACTCCTCCCACATCCTTAACAAATTTCTCCCTATAACCCCTATTCCCATTTCATCACTCCCTTCCTAACACTCCCTGTTTCATTGATCCCCTTGGTAACATATATTACAAAGGCACCCAGTCTCACACCATCGTCAAAAGGGTAGCCTAATCACAGTTCACATTGTAGCCATGACATCACAACATTCGTTTGAGTATGAGATGGAGACATAGAGTGAGTCATCCTCAGAAGAGCAGGTTCCCAGGAGACACCACAAGAGTGGCAAACATGTCAGGGATGAACCCACTACCGTCACCAAGTTACAAGCATGCCCTCTTGCCATGTCATGCTTCCAGCACCTATCATGTTTTGAATTTTGTCAAAGGGTGGAAAATGTCAGAGTCCATCATGAGTTGGCCCGTTTGTTTGTGCTTCATCTACATGGAGGTCAATCTACCTTGGCCGGGGTCACTTTCACATTGACACCCGAAGCTATATCAGTGGCAACAAGTATACCAAATGTTGGGGAGCAATGGCATAAGAAGAAGAAGGTGGAAAGGAAACACTATGAGCCTTACATCAAAGCCATATTCTTGAATGAGCTCACAAGAGTATTTCCCTTCAGATACTTGAAAGATGAGTATGCTTCGCTCATGAGATTGATTATGAAATACTTCAGCTGTGAGGGGAGGTTCTCTCAACTGTATGCCTATCACATCCGCTTGCTCATGCACTTTACCAGGGTGAGGATGATGAACCTCCCATTTTTCATATGCAGGAATATAGAGAGGATGAACACCTTCATGCTGCATAAGACCCCTCAGCAGCAGCTCCACAGTGTGTATCACTTCGTTCTTATCCGGATTTTGGTAGATCATCAGTTGGGATTGCAGGGCATTGCTTGGGAAGACTTCATCTTCCGTGACTTATTCAGCACATCACCGGTACTATCAGAGCTAGAACAGGAGTTGGGTGGTCCTTCTTATCAGCATGAGCATCATGAGACCACTACCGTGCCAGTTTTCATTACATATTAGAGAGGCAGTAGGCACTTGTTTGTAGCAGCAAAGCGAGTGTTATCTCCACTCGGGGTGGAATGGGTCTCACTTCCGGCATCGACTACAAAGGTATTGGACAAGGGCAAGAAGCCCGTGCATGATGAGGGGCCATCAGGTGTACAGGAGACCGATGTCATCCTCATTCAGGATGAAGAGGCAGAGGCAGAAAATGCCAAACTTAGGATGATCATCCAGGAGCAGGACTCAGAGATACAAGACTTGATACTCAATATGGAGAGAGCTAGATGGGTCATCAAGTATCTGGAGTAGAGAAACAAACAGCTTGAGGACCAACAGACGATCATGGAGCTGCAAAGCATCCGTGAAAATCAACAAGCTGCCCAACAGAGGAGGATCGAGCTCACTACCTTGGAGCAAGAGATCAACAACGACCATGAGTCTTGGTTAGATTGGGTCAATCTACACTTGGAGAAGCTGTTGGAGAATGCAAATAGGGACAAAACCATATTGAGGAGGATGGCTTGTCATTACAAGGCATGGAACATGAGTGCAAAGGCCCGAATAAGGAGCTTGAAGCCCAAACTGAGCAAACCAACAAAAGAGGCAAAAGAGGAAAAAGAGTAAGATCGGTTTCAAATCTTGGCTAAAGCTTCCATGGCATAGCATAACACTTCATAAAGGACCTCCAACCCAAATTTCAAGGAAGTTGGGAAAATTTTGGTCACATGACAAATTTTTGGCACAAACACAGGCTTTTTCTCTATACGTGTCGCGCCACCGGCGTGACGCGTAGGATTGGGAGCTCCAAATGAGAAATGGTTTGCATTTTTGGATTCAACATGAAAAATCACGACTACTAGCACTCGGAGCAAGAAATTTGGGCATGATTTGAGTTTCCAGGAGGTCAAAAACACCCAAAAAATGGCCTCACTGCCCCTATTTTGACACACATGAAGCAGTTTTAGGATAATGAATATTTGGAGGGGCAAATCAGCTCCAAATTAAAAAATTCCACTTGGGTTGGAAAGTAGACAGGACAAGCTTTCCAATGAGCACACTTGGGCACATTTTGGACTCCTGCAAGTGCCTCAAAACTGGCCTCAAAGTGGCGCGATGCATACAGAAAAGGGCGCGACGCATATAGGAAAAAAGGCCCAAAATGCCTCTATTTCGCGAAATTTCGTCCCGACTTTTTGTAAGTGGGCCCACTCATATGCACTTCAGTTTTTCGGAACCTAAGGTAGTTTTAAAAGTATTTTCACTCTAGATGGTCAGTTATCCAAGTGGCAAAGAAAGGAAAAGGGCCACCCAAGCCATTTGTCATGTTTGTGGCGCTGCACCTGTAGCTGATGTTTGGCTCTCCACCTTAATTTTGTAATGATTTGAGTAACTCCCCAACCCTTGGGCGTTCTATCTCTTCAAGGTACATTCTATATATTGTATGCAAACTATTTGCAAAGGGTTGGTTAGCTTGTAACTTCTGGGAGACTGTGGGAGAGAAACTCTGTTTCTGCATTGTATATTTTTACAGAGGATTAATGAAAGACAGTGGCTCTGTTTCATGAGATTCATGTGGTTGTGAGTGTAGCAAATGTGTCTCTTATGTTTCATATGTATTCTTGTTATGTTTCATAGCTCATTTCATATTCATTTCCATTGAAATTTTCTAAGTTAGCTAAGGTAGAATTCAATTTTATTGTTCTGCCTGTGGGAAAATTTCATGTTCAGTGTTCATTCTTCTGTTGAAAAGGATTCATGTTGTCCATGCCCTTTTCACCCTATTAATAAATCTCTCCATTCCGCACTATCTTAAAACTAAATTGCTAGGCTTTCCGCCTACCTTGCCTCACGAAATAATCCGTGCCTTTATGTTAAGTTCTCTATTCATTGAGGTCCATTGGTCCCATATCATCCCAGAAACACAATCATTCATAAAAATATACTCCTTGTATTCATATTCACTTACTAGCCTAAGACAAAGAGTTCACTGTAAGTCATCTCAGGCCCTTTCATTCACTTATTCACTGAGTGTGACTCAGAGAGAGCCCTCTCCTGCTCTGGTAGGGCTAGCTACCAGATTGAGCGTGGTTTGTGGTTACCCTGAATTTTGCCTTCTTTTAGCCTAAGGCGAATTTAGGTGCTAACACATTTATCAAGAGAAGTATTGAAAGGATATGTTGAAGAAGTTCAAAATGGAAGACAACAAACCTATCTCAACCCCCATGGCAATTAGATGTAAGTTGTGTGCAAATGATGAACCACCTTATGTTGATTAATAGAAGCTTTACATATATATGATATGAAGTTTATTGTATCTAACAACCTCTAGACTAGATATAATGTTGGTAGTAGGATTGGTAGCAAGATATCAGTCAACAGCTAAGAAGAGTCATCTACTAGCAACAAAAATGATAGTCAAATATTTGAAAGGGACTACAAACTATGGACTATGGTACCCAAAAGGAAAGGAATTCACATTGACAACATACACAGATGTAGATTGGGGAATTTGTATAGATCATGTCAGGCAGAGTATGAGTAGTGGTGCATTCTACTGAGGAGAATCATTAGTTGCATGGTTAAGCAAAAAGCAATCCTCAGTATCTCTCTCTACAACAGAAGTCGAATACACAATAATTGTTTTTTGTGGCACACAAGTGTTATGGATGAAACAAACTCTACAAGATATGAAGGTAACCTTTAGTGAAACAATATCTATTAAGTGCGATAATACTAGTGCAATCAACATATCAAAAAAGCCATGTCACCTCAGTTAACTACCTCCAAGTATCCTGTTGAAATTGAAATTCGAATTTCTCCTAATTTAATCAAGGGAAAATTAAATTAGGAATTTATTGTTGCATTTTCAACAAATGTTGTAATGTGCCACAACATATGAGTGGGTTCAGGTGCTTTTTCTTTCCCTTTACCAGTCGTTTTACCCTTTTTTTCATTTCTTTCGTGTTTGATTCTGTCCCAAGGCAACTTACATGTGGAAGCATCATGTCCATATTTATTACATCGTATATAGTGGAGATCAAACCTTTCTCCTTGGAAATGTCTTCCCCCCTGCCTCTAAAATTCTTCCTTCCTCTTCCTCTTTGGTCACCACTTCCTCTAGAATAATCTTGTGCATACTTATTTTCTTTCTATGCAAGGCACACAACTTCTTCAGGAGACTGAGAAGTTGTCTTCTTCCCAAAAGCCTTCTCTCTTTCAACAAAATTCTTCTCAAAGGAGTTAAAGGAAATCTGCTTAAGTTTTCCACTTGCTTGCAATGACTCAGGATAATGTGAATAAATGGGATATAGAACCTTGACAACAACTGTGAGAGGAACATCTATTTCAACAATGGTGGCATTTATGTCATGTACAATGGATCTTATTTATGATGCTAAGGCAAGCGGGTCATCATTTTTTAACTCAAGATTGAACAACTTGATCATCAATTGAACAACTTCAAGTTCAGAGTGTGAGTCATGCGATCCCTTCAACTTCTTTAAGGATTCAAAGGCATTTGAAAATGGTGAAATATGATGACTCACCTCTTCATTTACTGACGCTGCAATCAAGGCATAGGTATTGCTTTTCTTATTTTCCCAAATGGCAAGTTCCTTGTTAGAAGTGGGCTTTTCATGTGCATTGTCTCCTTCTCCTTTCGAGACCACTCATGATAGTTCTCTTTTCCTGAGAGAACTACTCGCACAATAGAGATGAGTGAATGCATTATAAAAAATGCTATCTACTTTAAATTCAAAATCACAACCTTACTTGATGTCTTCTATTAGGTAATAGATTGATTACGTGGATAAAAAAACTTCACAACATTTCACCACTCTTTAATGTATATTAATGTGTCACTTTATATATTATATGACATATGATATGTACTACATAAAATATATATGCCATGAATTTCATAGAATTTAAGCTCACACATTAATACCAAACCTTTAACAACGACTCGACACACTTTATATGTCACTTCATGCACACCACTTATACCATATTTTCCTTTTAAACATATGGCTTTTAAAAAACAAATTAGACACTCACCATACATGACTTAAAAAAAAACCTATTCGACATACTTCTCAACCCTTTTATGACTATACCACGTGACAAATAACACCATATGACCCTTGTAAAAAAAACTCAATGTATCATTCAACGCCAATGAATGACTACTTCATTTAACAGACAACACCATACAACCCTCATAAAATTTCAACGCAACATACCGAGAGTTATGCATGGACTTCAAGGCTCTAAACGATCTGCCTTCAAAAACTCAACGTACAGAGGTGCTCTGCATGCACAGTGATGATGGAGGTTCTTCAACGCCCAACATTCATTGTTCAACATTCAATAACAATGTCGAGTATTTTGTTTAGTACTCAACGTAAATATTTAACGTGCAGAGAATAAACCACGAAGCTCACCGCTCAACACCATAGACATGACTTCCTTGCTCATCACACCATACATATCACTGCAATCGAACACAACCCTTCTCAAAAGAAACTAGCATAGGTCACAACCTTTGTAGAAATATACACAATTCAACACACCAAACCAAGCACACATGGAAAGAGGATGGAAGGGATTAGAAGATATGATAGAGTAAAAAAAAAAAGTCAAAAAGGGAGTTATAAGGACAGAAAGGGATGCCAAAAATTGAAGAGTTGATTCTATATCATGTCAAGTCAGAAGTAACTCCAAATGAAACTGTTGCCTTTGCATTAAGAGAGAATATGAATATATACAAGGAGAGAGACACTATTGGGTTTCATCTCCCAATGTTTTTTTTTCCCTCTAGCTTCTTTTATTTTTTCTATTTTCAATATGTACATGGATTTCCTAATCCCAAAGATTAAGTGTCAACACAATGCCCAAAGGAATTTTCATATCCATCAAGATTATCTATGGATCCTTTCCCTGGGGATGGGTTATGTGGGAAAGAAAATGGGCCCTTGTATCCTGGGATAAATTATGTATCCCTAAAATGGTTAGAGTCTTAGTCTTCGTAATAAAAAAATTATAAATAATGTTTTGGGAGCAAACTTATGGTGGAGGTGGATCCAAACAGTGGCCAAAGGTTATGGAGGTAGCTTTGGAGAAAGAAATGCAACTCCTCTCAATCATGGGAATAACATTGAGAGCTCAAAACCTGTTCAAGGATCTTTAATATGGAATTTAGCCAACACTAATAAATTCAACATACAACAACTTTGTTTCTGGGAAGTTCGAGAGGGAAAGGATGCCTTGTTTTGGATGGACTCATGGTGGCACTATCCAAAGATTAGTAGTAGGGTGAAATTTATTGCTATATAAGAGTTAATGAAATCTAGATGTCTCTAGGCAATAACTTTGGAACTAGAGAATAGGGAACACCTCGTGAAGAGAATGGAAAAATAAGGAAAGTTGGCGTCAAACTCTTGATTAAGTCAATTTGGACACGTTAATGGAAGAACTTCAGAAACAAAAGGTTCCACTATTTGAGGCACAAGACAAACTTCAATGGATCTATAAGGAAAAGGGTATGTTCACAATCAAAGAGGCATACTATCTAGTTTTAGGTCACACTAATCTTCCTCATCATGCTCTAGAAACAAGTCTAGGCTTAGAACTTATGGCCCAAAGTTTCCCAATTTTTTTGTTGCGTTATTAGTACATAAAAGAGTCATTTCATGAGATAAAACGACCTATAGAGGATTTGAAGGCCCTTCCCTCTATTTTCTCTATAGATTAGGTGTAGAGGGCATGGATCACTTACTCAATATATGTTCTTTTTCTGAAACTCTATGGTCTCAACTCTTCTGCTTATTTAGACAATCAGATAGGGATGGGAATGGCATTATAGAAAGGATTGAAGGTTGGAGATCTTCTATGAAAAATAACCTATTGTAAATCGAGTTTGGGCCCTCATTCTAGGGTTTTTTTATAGAACATATGGTAGGAGAGGAACAATCACATATTTAAAAATTGATCATCAGAAGGGGAGGTAATTTGGACAAAATCGTTGCAGAGTCTTCATGAAATAGTACTACTTCATCCTTATCATCATCAAATTGGGAAAGTGAAGGTTTGGATGCTCAAATTTTGTGTAATCTCTAATTGCTTCCCTCTCCTTCTATCAATACTTTACATCTAAGAAGCTCAACTTCTATTCCTCCAACCTCCTAGAGCCCTCGTTTCCCCAGGTTCCTTAAACTTAATTTTGATAAGGCATCTAAAGGCAATCCAGATTTTGCTGGCCTTGGAGGAATATTCCATGACGACTATGGGAAACCAGTGTTTCTATTTGTAGATAGTATGAGACATTCAAGTAACAATGCAACTAGATTTGCAAACCTAGAGACTAGCCTTGTTAGCACATGATCACAAGGATTCTCTAGGTTGATTGTGGAGCGTGATTCTCATATGGTCATCTTAAGAGTAAATAAATTAACCAATGGAGGCTTTCCATAAGAAAATTGCCACAATTAGAGATCGGAAAAATATATTACACATATTAACCATTTGATCCATATGATTCTAGTCATTATTCCCTATCAAGTCAGGAGAACATGCATAAGGTAGAAGAAGTTTTTGCCAACTTGGGATGCAAAGACATTCTCCTTCATCTTTCGACAAGCTAGATGTAATTAAAATTCCACGTAATAAATTTAATAAAGGCAAAATAAGACCAAGGTCATGGGACACTT
Source organism: Pinus taeda (assembly GCA_000404065.3). Classification (NCBI taxonomy): domain Eukaryota; kingdom Viridiplantae; phylum Streptophyta; class Pinopsida; order Pinales; family Pinaceae; genus Pinus; species Pinus taeda. The sequence continues at coordinate 29,085 of APFE031460274.1, read as the reverse complement.
ATTCCAAGCTTAATGTTGGGCAAAACATCCTAGTGTGGGTGTTCATTTGGTATTTTATAGCTAAAGAAATTGGCAAAGGCAATGACAAAGCCTTTGGAAAGGCAAGAGGCATTAATTGGAATTTTATTCAAGAAAATAATGAAAATTAGGAGAAAAGGAAGGTGAAAGGTCACAAGTCGCATGTGGAGAGGAAAATGAAGGAAAATAATGGAAAATGAAGAAAATAGAGGCCTCATTAATAAAAAGGATTTTGAGGATCAGTTCACAACCTTTTATTAGTTTTAACTTGGAGCTCTCTCTACTCTCTCTCTCATACTCTTGGACACTTAAAACATTCTTAGAGCACTCTAGCATTGGAGGAAGAAAAGCTAAGGAAGGACAAAGAAAGCAAAGGGAAGAAAAGATCACGCAAGGAAAAGCGGGATCTAGTGGCTACAACGAGATTACTTGCGAGTATTGAGTTGCATGTATGATTTCCTTGCTAGTTTCAAAATGCATGGTACATGCATGTGTGTATTTGGTTCTTTTGTTTTCATTGGCATAGGTCTTACCATGTGCGACAATGGTTTTCAACCTTGCCTTTCCATTTCCAAATAGCGATGGTGTGATGGGGTTTGTCTTACTTTGTTGAGCTAGATTATTGAATGGTTTCGAAACTAAGTGGGGTTGTCTCGGGAGGAAACACAAGGCCTAGGAATCCCTAGACCAATGAAGGTGGGATTGTGGTAAATCTTGATTGTGTATACCCTCGTTGGGCCTAATAATCCTCGACTCATGAATGGTGAGATATATGGTAAAGCCTAGAGGGTGGAGCCTCGTTGGGCCTAGGAATCCTCAATTGGTGAATGGTGGGATATACGGTAAATATTAGAGGTGAAGACATACAAATTCCTCACGGTTTAGGTGAAGAGATATAGAGGCATCCATGCTTGTATAGGCCTAGTGATCCCTAGATCGATATATGGTGGGATTGCAGTAAAACTTGGTAGTGTATGTTTCTTGTTTGGGCCTAGGAATCCCTTGGAGATATTGTGGTAAATCCTGGTTATATATATGAGGACTTGGGCCTAGGAACCCCTTGGTGGATTGTAGTAAAGCCTGAGGAAGCCCTGACTGTTTTGTAGTAAGTCCCGCATTCATGCTTGGAATATGACACGAGGGTGATTGGATGAAAGAAAGATTTGGTTCAGCCCAATCTATGGTCGGGTGGTACATGGAAGTCCCTGTCTTCGTTTGATTTTACATATGCTAATAAAAGCTATTTTCCTCTTATGTATTATGCATAAATGTGATTGTTATTATGTGATTATAATCGATGTTCTCTTATTGTTATTCTACCGGTTATATGTTGGTTATAAGCATGGTTCATGATAAAATCAGAGTTATGGCTCTCATCATGTTTTGATTAGTAAATGAAATGTTAATGAATGTATGACCTAATAGATGATATTGTAGTTATTATGAGAGGGCATCATAACTTCTTGACAATTCTCAGATAAGTATGAAGCCCTATGCTAAGGTGTGTTTTTATGACCTGTAGATTACATGTTCATGATGTGTTTGACATAATGTCTATCATGGCTAGGCCTTGTCAGATTAGGTCTTTGTTCAAGATTTTATTTAGAGGCCTTGTTATCATGCTATTTATCATTTCTGGAAGTTTTGTGAAGTTCTGGGTAAAGGCCTAGGTACTGGCACATAATTTCCTGAAAAAGGCAACAATTGCATGGAGGCCTTGCTATGGGAGTGACTAGAGGGTCTTAGTTGCATGGAAGGCTTGTCATGGAAGCAATTGGGGGTCTAGTTCAACAAAATATCAAGTTTTCCCGACATTTAGACACTTGGAGGGGTTGGTTGGCTTGTGAAGGTTTTGTAGCTCCCGAGGAAGGTTAGTTTGGTTTTGTTTAGTTGATTCCACTTCCTTAACTATACTTGGGGAGTTGAATCATATCATAGTAGCTCTTCATCACATGTTTACCTCGGTGGACCGGTTAGCTTTGGTAAATGTGTGAGGAGGGTGTTACATAGTGGTATCAAAGCATGGTTCACCCCTTGGACTAGATATGCGGAATGTGTTTGTCAGGCATACATGTCAGTTGCATATGTGCTTTTTATGTTTGCGGTTTATGTGCTTGTTGTGTATGCATGGTGGTGGTCATTATTGCAGTTGTGTCACCATGCGGAAGATGATGGTGTTGTTGTTGGATGTGGTCGTCATGAGTGCATGTTGGGTATGCATTTGTTATGCATGTCGGGTATGCATTTGTTATGCATATCAATGTCTATATGTCATTATGCATGCATTGTCATGGTTATGGTATAGTCATGCATGGTAATTGGATAATGGTTGAAATGATGTCTATATACGGATATGTTTATGTTTATAGATATGTATTGTGCTAATTTGGTTGATCTTGCAGACGAGATACCCTCCCCTTAACTATACTGAGGTATTTGAAAGAATAACTTCGGCGTAAATCACATGTAGACAGACATTTGTCGACGCGTTTTGAACCAACTAGTGTGGTTCATCGTCAGGACAAGTTGAAGAAACCGATCCAGCTTAGCATGTTAAATAGTTTGAGTAGAGTCTCCAACGGCTAAAATGACTAACGGCTAATTTTGATCTTAGGACCTAGAACAAATTATTATTTATTAATTTAATAT
>APFE031460274.1:0-24195 GCA_000404065.3 Pinus taeda | reverse complement strand
ATATTAAATTAATAAATAATAATTTGTCCTGGGTCCTAAGATCAAAATTAGCCATTAGTCGTTTTAGCCGTTGGAGACTCTGCTCGGACTATTTAACATGCTATGTTGGATCGGTTTCTTCAACTTGTCCTGACGATGAACCACACTAGTTGGTTCGAAACGCGTCGACAAATGTCTGTCTACATGTGATTTACGCCGAATTTATTCTTTCAACTATTATGGATCACAGAAGCCTCAATTCAACTATACCGAGGTATGTTAATTATGTTTATATTTTGTCTTAACTGACATGTTGCACTTGCAGGAAGAAGATGAAAGATGATTATCAATATGGGAGACTACAGTTCATGAGACTCTCCCTATAGATCAGATGAACATCATGTTGATGGGCACTAGACACATTGAGAATGTTTGAAGGCAGAAATAAGAAGTTGCAAAGGAGATAATGACATAATCATTCAGGCACATGAGAAACAATCATAGGTTAATGCAGTTATCCTTTAGAGTTTTTCAGATCTCCAAAGATAAGGACTGCTTAGGATCAGCCATGGGCAGGAGGATAGGACTAATGGGTCATATGGCGGTAGGTCTCATGGTGGGCACATGTCAGATTGAGACGACACGATCAAAGATGGCAAGTTCTTAGATACATCAGATAGGAGAGGTGATGGACATAGGTTATATTCTAGTTATGGTTATGACAGGCATCATGGTCATCATCGTTATCATCCTTACAGGAGGAGTGACTAGGGATATTTTCCAGATGAGTTTATGAAATCCAAGCCATTTACCTTTGATGGAGATTTGAAGAAACCGGAAGTTTCAAAGACATGGCTATGTGGGATGAAGAAGTTATTTGCGCTGCATCATTACACAAAGAACATGGAGGCCAAAATAGTTATCGTCAACCTCAAAGGGAAAGCAAACATCTGGTGGGAGGATGTGAAGAAGGTTAGATACATCAAGAAAAAAGAGTTGAGTTGGCATGAATTCAAGACACTTTTAAGGAAGAAGTACATGTTAGAGAGGTACTATGACAGTAAGGCAAAGGAATTATATGAGCTAAAGATGGGATCAATGATGGATGAGGAGTATATGTCCAAGTTCCTTGAGTTATTGAGGTATGTACCGTATCTTAAGGATGAGAAAGCCAAAGTTCAAATATTTGTTAGTGGATTACCATTAGCATTTAGAGATTAGATTGAGTACGATAAGCCTTGGTCACTTGAAGAAGTCATTGGTAAGTTGAAGCATTTTTATGAGCAATCGAAGCACAAGACAGAGTCTCAACAAGGTTAGAAAGGGAATGACAAGGCTAAGGGTAAATGACAACAAAAGTGATCAAGACCCTAGGATGCAGGTGAGAAATAAAATGTTGCACCTTACAAGAATTTTAATGGACCTCAACCTGGGGAACAATAGAATAAGGGTGATGGTAAGGGATGGTTGCAGTGTTGGACATGTGGTAAGGAGCGTCTCAAGAAATATTATCCGTAGAGTCAGGGTGGTATACCTCAGATCTATAGTGCATAGGAAGCGCAGATTGTTTGGGTTGTTGGGAAGAGCATTCTTCGTATCTGTGCAACGTTGGATAACAGGCAGGTAGATCATCAAGCATCTATTATCGATATGGATGATAAGCTTTGTGATTAAGTGGTTTCTATTTTTATTGACCCTGGATCTAATTATAATTATATTAATCCTGACCTGGCAGATAAGAGTGGTTTGAATAAACAAGTGCATATAGAACCTTGGTCATTGTAGTTGGATACAGGTAAAAGAAAAGAGTTCATCATTGGGTAAGAGCTTGTGCATTTGAGTTGAACGGAATGCCTACATCAGCACATTTGAATGTGCTTCCATTGAGATCATACAATGTCTTGTTGGTTATGGATTGGTTGTATCTTCATACGACCAAGGTGGATTGTTATGACAAGGCTATTGAATGCTTGGATGACAATGGAGAATAAAGGATATTACAAGGTAAGAATAAGGCAACATCAGTTAGAATGGTGACAACTATGCAGTCAAAGCGTAGTCGCAAAAAAGGGTGTGTGTTATTTGCAGTGCATATTTCTAGTGATAAAGGTAAGGATGTTGAGGATGTAGAGGTATTGAATAGGTACCCAATTTTATAGCAATTTTAGGATGTATTTCCTACAGAGATTTCAGAGTTGTCACCTCATAGAGAAGTGGACTTTTTCATTGAGCTAGTACCAGGAGCAACACCAACATCAAATGCATCATAAATGATGATCACATTAGAGTTAGTAGAGTTGAAGTTGCAGTTCAAGGAAATGATTAACAAGGGATACATAAGGCCAAGTGTATCACCTTGGGGTGCACCAGTGTTGTTCATAAGGAAGTGATCTGAAATGCGGAAAATTAGATCGCACTTCCTCTCCTTGGCAAATATGATTAAACGATGCTTCATGCAACTTTGTTAATTAGCTGTTCATTACAGATGACTTCATCACATATGAAATTAACTGTAGAGAACTTTAAACAAAAGTTACGCAAATCAACAAGATAGAGAACACCAATGTTTATTACGGAGTTCACCTCTCCTGGGCTACATCTCTGGGCCCTGCACAAAAAGGCTAGGTCGCTCATATTTCAGTGGAAAAAGAAGTTCATGACAATTGTTGACATAGTTGCGGATATTTCCTCAAATTGGAAATGCTCTAGTGTAGAGAGATCTCACAACTTTACATAGACTTTCTTCAAGTGACTTAGTCAAATTCAACAAAATAAAAGAGTCTTAGAATGTAGACTCGTACCTCTACTAAAAACAAGCAAACATCAATAGCAACAAGAATACAAATCAAACCTCCCTCAACTTGACATAGGAGTCAGATTGTCTATGTACTAAAATCTAGAATTTCGGCTGCTTCATTCACCGAAAGGACCCTGTCAGTTCTCTGGAGCACCTTGAAACCCCTGTCTAGGCTTTTGAATCACTCCATTTGGTTTCTGTATGGTTCCGAAAAGACCAAACACTGACTGGCTCACAACTCCAAGCTTCTCGGTGCCTTGAGCTGGCGTAATGGTTCTCTACCTTCTACGCTCAAATCTGAACTTCAACTCTTCTAATTGAGTTGAGTCTGCTACACTATCTTTGATTATGGCTGGTGTGTTCCTTCCATCTTATAATCCCTTAAAGCTCTAATTTTGGAGTGTTTGTTTTAACAAATTATGTGATCGTCAAATGAAATGGCTAGAATATAGTTTTAACAAACTATATCATAATATAACTCCAAATAGCGTATGGTGGATTTAAAACTATTTCCTATAGTTTTGCACCATAATCGATTCAATTATACGTTTGGATATAATGTTGAACTCCATTTGATTTGAGGCATTAATGTTGTTGACACATAGTTTTAATGAACCCTATGCTAACTGCATTTCGCAATATATAACCACATTAATTTTAATCCTATGCCCTTGTGACCCAAACACGTTACCTATACTCCAGTGTTGATTGACGCTGAATGGGCTGACGTGGCAATATAATATTTTGTGAAGGCATGTTCGTTGTCGTTGGATATAACCTTCGAATTCGTCTCTACAATGGAATCAGTCGTGGTAATTAACGTAACCATATTACATTCTGTCATATGCATTTTGAATATGCCATTAAAATGACATAGTTTAAAAAAATGCGACATTTGTTTTTGTATATAGTTTACAAACTATAACAATGCGCTATGTAAAAAGGTATTACAACCAAGGTTTTTACATGTGCGCCTTCCTTGCCATTATTGTATTACAACATGTAGTTTTGCCACATAAACTTGAATATGACATTTTAAATGCGACATAACCTTTTCCACCATGGTTCTATATATGCGCACTATTATCATTTCAACCTTTGCACTAAGGTTTTTTTGAAATAATTCCGACTTCACTCTTTATGATATGGTTTTGTGACAAAGTTTTGTGCCACAACATATTTAAATATCATGTGCCCATTCTATGAAGTATAAACCCAAATTTTACCTTTTAATTTACAGAAGTTCACTTGAGATAGGATTCAACTTGATGCCACGTGTCAAATGATGGAAATACCATGTCAAGTGATGTAAACTCCATATGACCAACGAGGCCTCTTTTGCACCTGTGCTTCTTAAACTTTGACGGATGATTTCTCCATCATTCGGAGTCCAATTGATAAACCGCAAGAAGTGTTCGATTCATAATGATAGACACTTCAACTTGATGCCATTTTCGGGATGATCTAGGACTACCCATTTTTTGCACAAGTCAAAAACAAATTTTCTACATGGGACCATCTTAGACGTTAAGTAAATTTCGACTTAACCTACACGATGCATTTTGGATCAGGAAGAAGGATGGTACTCTCAGGTTGTGCATTGATTACATGCAGTTGAACAAGGTAACCATCAAGAATAGGTATCCATTTTCGACAATCGATGACTTGTTCAATCAATTGAAGGGAGCAACGATGTTCTTGAAGATTGATCTAAGATCATGATATCACCAGGTATGCATTAAAGAAGAGGAAATCTACAAGTCTACTTTCAGGACTAGGTATGGGCATTATGAGTTTGTTGTAGTTCCATTTGGTTTGACTAATTCTCTAGCTACTTTTATGTGCTTGATCCTTATTTGTATAAGTTTGTTATTGTATTAGTTGATGATATATTGATATATTCTAAGAATGAGGAAGAGCATCTCGAAAATTTAGCAGCAGTACTAAGGTTTCTAAGAGAGCATCAATTGCATGGAAAGCTTAACATATGCAATTTCTTTCACAAAAAGGTACATTACTTGGGACATGTTATTTCCAAGGAAGGCATAGTAGTGGACCCATAAAAGATAAGAGCTATCATGGAATGGGCAGCTCCTAGGAATGTGGATGAGGTAAGGTCATTTATGGGGTTAACAAGTTCTTACAAGAGGTTCATCAGAAGCTTCTTATGGATTTCCTATCCCATCACGTCATTGCAAAGGAAAGGTAATTAATTTGAATGGATAGAGGAATGTGAAACAAGTTTTGAACAATTGAAGCAGTCGTTGACAAATACTCTAGTTCTAAAGATTCCATATCCAAATAAAGAGTTTGTAGTGTGTACAGAAGCTTGCAAGAGAAGGCTTGGTGGAGTCTTTATGCAAGAGGGATAGGTGGCATGCTATGAATCAAGGAAGCCAAATGAGCAAGAGCATAATTATATTACATATGATCTTGAGTTGGAAGTGATCATTCATGCTTTGAAGATGTGGAGGCACTATTTTCTTCGCAGGAGGTTTGTATTGGTGAGCGATCACAGTGGATTTAGAAACTTGTTTGACCAACCGAATTTGAATGACAAGAAAGCTAGATGGTTGGCCACGATCAATGAGTTTGATTTCGATATCAGGTATATTAAGGGAAAGTAAAACAAGGTTGCAGATGCTCTTAAGAGAAGAGTGCAGGTGAATTATATAGAAACTATGAACTCTTATGGGACATATCCACAAGATCGGATTTTATAGGTAGGACGATAGGATGACAACTATAGGTAGCTTTTGCACAGGTTACACTAGGGTACATGCGATCAGGATGTGGACTATCGTCTCACAACAGATGGTTTGGTCAGATTTAGGGACAAGATCTATGTGCCTGACAACAGTGAGATCAAGAAGCTTATCTTGAGGGAATTTCATGTTAAACCATATTCAGGTCACCCTAGATATCATAAGACATTGATAGCGGTGAAGAAGTTCTATTATTAGTTGAATATGAAGAGGGAAGTGGCATAGTTTGTGGCTAGATGTTTGGACTGTTAACTGGTAAAAGCAGAGTGTAAACATCTAGGTGGTCTACTACAATTGATTATGATTCCAGAGTGGAAATGGGAAATCATTTCCATGGATTTCATTAAATATTTGTTGAGGACATATAGATAGCATGATTCCATCATGGTTGTGGTGGACAGGTTGACAAAGGTAGCACACTTCATTCCAATGAATTATACTTATTCAACTAGTGACATAGGATAGATCTTCATTAGAGATACAGTGAGGTTGCATGGTGTTCTGAAGAAGATTGTGTCAGACTAGGATGCTAAGTTCACTTCCATGTTTTGGAAGTAGTTGTTTGCAGGTTTGGGTATAGAGTTCGCCTTCAACAAAACTTATTATCCACATACATATGGATAGGCAGAGAGCATCAATAGAATCTTGGAGGACATGTTGAGGATGTATGTGATGGATCAACATATGAGATGGGAGGAGTACTTTCCATTGGTTGAGTTTGTTTACAACAATGGGTATCAGGAGTCACTGAGGATGAGTTCGTCCGAGGGACTTGATGGGTGGAGTTGTAATACTCCCACCAGTTGGAGTGATCTAGAGAACAAGGTATTGATAGGACCGAACATGTTGGCAGAGATGGAAAAAGAAATACAAGTAATCAAGAAGAATCTAAAGGTAGCACAGGATAAGCAGAAACGTTATGCATATCAACACATGTTGTTTAAGGAGTTTCAGGTTGGGGAACATGTGTACTTGCGCATCAAGCCTAGGAAGAGGTCCTTTAGGACCAAGTCATGTGCTAAGTTAGCACCTTAGTACTGTGGGCCTTTCGAGATCCTTGAGAGGATTGGACCAATGGCCTATAGAATTGCACTACCTTCGACAATGAAAATCCATGATGTTTTCCATGTTCCATTGCTTAAAAGATATGTAAAGGATGTTGATCATGTTATTGCTTGGTATGTATTGGAGGTGGAGCCAGAAGGAGAATTCTAGCTGGAACCTCAGTGTATTTTGCAGAGAAAGATGTTGATGCTTCGGAACCAAGAAATCAAGCAGGTTAAAATGTAGTGGAAGCATTTTGGGCCTGATGAAGCTACATGGGATATGGCTAACCAGATGCAGGCTATGTATCCTTCCTTGTTTACTGGTTGAGGCAAAGCAATTTTGGTATATATATATATATGATAGGATATTCCGACACATAGGAAATAGGTAAGTTTAACTTGGTCTAGTGTAGATTTAGGTAAAGTGTGTTTCTTTACTATGTACTTTTGTAACTTACAATTTGATGGCCATGATGTGTTCCAGACATGAAGTGATTCGACGATTCATTCTCTCCTTGGTATTACCGACACTTGATCCGTGGCTTAACACCTGATTGGTCCATGATCTCTATTTAAAGAGCATGGAGGGTCATTTGTAGGGTAACCGTTCATGAGAGAAGCTTATGTAATTTTTCTTTCTTTTATTAATAAATTGCCTGAAGTGGCCACGTTGGCTCAGGCCATGGACTGTTTCCCTCTTTGAGGGTTTTAACCACGTTAAGAATACTGGTGTATTGATCTGTGATCTGTTTGTGAGCTGTGCCCTTTGGTGTTCTATATGAGGAATCTACCTTGTAAATTCCTACATGGTATTAGAGCTATTTGAGGGCCGTATCAGTTGGTGATCCAAATCGAAAGCTGATACAACTGCATTCGACTGTCGTTTCCTAGATCTACTGTTTCTGACTGCTTTCGGGCTGAGAGGACTGCTCTATTGTGTTAGGATCATTTGTTCCAGTGAGGAACCCCTTTCGTTTCATGCGAAAGGTTTCCGATAGCCCTAGCTACGTCATTTTTAAGATTGGAGGTATACAGTTTATTTGCAGTTTTAGCTATTTATCTCTCTGTTTTTTATTACCGGATCTATACCTTTCATTTCTGTGTATGTTCTTTGCCCCGTGACTGTGTGCGATCTGGGCAAGTCAGAAATAGAAAGGAAGGATTTTTCCCATGTGTATGCTTTTTTCCGCCGCGCCTTGGTGTGATCTCGGAAAATCAGAAACATTGAGGAAAATATATAGTTTCCGGCGAAAGCTAAAGTCAAGCCATAAGGCTTGTTTTTTATTATATGTTCGTGTTGAGTTGTGTGGTTTTTTGTTTTGTAGGCAAAAATAGTTCTTACAAGTAGGCACACACCCCAAAGCTCCAGTGGAACAAAAAATAAATAAATAAAAATCATCTTTTCCAAAAATTACTAACATTTTAAACTAGCTCACTTGGTCCAAAGTTACTTTATGAGAATAGAGGTCTTCAGTTCAAGTCTTTCTTTTTGTTGAGTTATTTTTTCAAAAAGCACATGTAACTTATGTTTTAAAGTTACTTTGTGTAAAAGTGTTCTCACCCATTATAAAAAGTGAGTCACTTATAATTCTAAAGTCTCTTCATCTTTTATTTAAGTTACAATTTAGTGGGAAGCTCATAAAGTGCCATTGTAAAAGTGACTTTCACTTATTTATAAAAGTGGGTCACATAAGTATTTTTTTTAAAAGTGAACTAATTAGATTAAATTTGGAAAGGGGTGGGGGGAAGATGGGAAGAGGGGGGCAGATTTTGTTTATTTATTTTTTAATATAACATTTTCATTCATTTCCTTACATTCACACACTTTGTCGGCATCTTCAACAACTTTTCTTCAAAAAACCATAACTTCTTCATTCGGAAGCCGTTTTCAGAGCCGTTTTTTTTTAATCGATCTAATTTTTCGAGATATTTCCATTGGAGCACTTCGTTTCAACATCTACAACTTTAGTTTCTATTAAAATGGAAAGTCCATGCCAAGTTATTCTTGACAACACCAACTACTTCCAATGGTGGTCTTACATTGTGGATTTACTTAGAAGTAAAGGTATTTACAGAATAGTCTCAGGCTAAGAAACTAAACCTAAACATGAAGATAAGACAACCAAATGGGAAAATAGGCAAGATCAAGCACGTGGGTTGATAAGGATGTCTATTTCTCGAGACCTTAGATTCCATATCGCAGAACTTGATACCCCTAATGAAGCAATGAAACAACTCACTAAATTTTTAGGAATTAAAAATGAAATTATAGCCCATCAACTTGAAAATGAGTTGCTTACGTTGAACCCCAATAATTTTTCTTCCATTGAATATTTTTGTCCAAGTTCAAGACTCTTAGACTTCTCTTGGAAGGTGTTAAGGTTAAGAAAGAAGATGGTAGCCTTATCTATTCCATTCTTATTAAGTTGGGATCAACCTACTCTATGTTTGTTTCCACCTTCCATTCTACTAGAGAAGCATTTATTTCTGAAGGACAAGACTACAAGTCCCCCTCTTTTGATGCTCTTTGTGATTCTTTAATAAGAGAACAAGAAAAACTCTTACATCTTGGTCTTCTTAATCTTGGAAACTCTTCTAAGAAAGCCTTAGCCGCCCAACACCAACCAAATTCAAAGAATCCTAAGAAGCGGTATCCTAAAAAGAATGGTCCTAAACCAAACAATGGTCCTAAACAATTTCAGTCTCAAAATGAAAAATCATTTCAACAAAATGATAAGGCAAATACAAACAAAGGGAAGAAGACTGATAAACATTGCCACGTTTGTAATCGAGATGACCACTTAGAATCCAAATGCTTTAAGAAGATGGAAGCCTTGGAAATAGCAATGAAGAAGCATAACATCCATTTGGATCATTCTTCAACTTCAACTTCATCTTCAGGAATAACACTTTCTCCATGTGGTTGTCAAGCATCTCGGACTGATTATGCACTTAATGTATCTTCTTCTTCTCATTCTCATGAGTGGCTCATTGATTCTGGAGCTTCTTATCACATGGCCAAAAACAAAGCCATGTTTTCTTCTTTAAATGATTGTAACACAAAAAATATATTTGTTGGTGATGATAGATCTCTTAGTGTTGTAGGGATTGGAACTATTCATCTAGACAATGGTCAATTTAATGATGTATTATGTGTTCCAACCTTATCCTGCAACCTTCTATCTATATATCAGATAACTCATTCAGGTGAAGGTAAAATCGTTGAGTTTTCACCTCAAGGTGTTGTACTTAAGGACCTAAGAGATCCAAGACAAATTTTAGCCACTGGCATTGCCGATGATTCTACAAAGTTGTATAAGTTTAACAACTTTGGGTCATCAACACTTCCCTCGGTATTTGTCCTCATAATCATGAAGTGAGCAAACTTTGACATGAGTGATTTGGTCACTTAAACTATCGCTCACTTCAAAATCTATGTAACGAAAATATGGTGATAGGTCTTCTTATGGTATCTTGCAGAGATGGTGATTGTTTCGGATGTGTACTCGGAAAACATCATTGGGATAGTTTTGAAAAACGTGCCTCTTGGCACGCCTCACCCCCTTTACAACTTGTGCATAGTGATTTATCTGGTCCACTACCAGTTGTTTCATTCTCTGGCTACAAGTATTTCTTAACTTTCATTGATGATTTCTCGTGATGCACTTGGGTATACTTCTTAAAGCTCAAAAGGGAAGTCTTTAACATGTTCTTAGCCTTTAAGGCCTTTGTTGAGAAACAATATGGACATCAAATTCTTAAGCTAAGATTAGATAATGGCGGAGAATATGTTAACAACAAATTCATCAACTTTTGCATTGAACATGGAATTCAAATGCAACATACTATTGCATATACTCCACAACAAAATGGTGTAGCTGAAAGGAAGAATCACACCTTAAAGGAAATGGCTAATTGTATGCTTCAACCTGAAGGACTTAGTCTTAATTTTTGGGCAGAAGCAATTAACTCTGCAAATTACATAGTAAATCACACTCCTACTAAGGTTTTAAAGAATATCACTTCAGAAGAAGCATAGAGCTCAATTAAACCAGATGTAAGTCACTTTCGTGTTTTTTGAAGTGAAGCATGGCCCATATTCCAGATGAGAAACATAAAGCTTTAGAACCTAAGAGTGAAAAATGTACTTTTGTTGCATATTCTGAAGATGTTAAAGGATATATACTTATTTCACCTAAGTCCAAAAATGTTATAATTAGAAGAGATGTAAAGTTTGCTGAAAATATATCGGCCTACGAGCCTAGTTCGGCAGATGTGCCACCTCTCTCTATCCCTTCTACTTCTGAAAATATTTCTTCTTTAGATGATGACAGTGAGGATGATAATCCTCGCCCACCTTCTTAGGATCCTCCTTCAGCTCCTCAATTTCCAAAATGAGTCTATGCTACTCGAGATGCAGCAGGTGCTCTTGCAGGCAATCCTACAGATCAACGACGTACACGTTCTCAGTTTGATAGAGCTTCTTCTTACTGGCTCAAGCTTCAACGAATTATGATCCTGACACCTTTGCAGAAGCCTCAGGTCATCCATATTAGGATGCAATTATGAATGAAGAATATCATTCATTATTGGAAAATGATACGTGGGATCTTATCCCTCTTCCAAAGGGAAGAAAACTTGTTAGATGTAGATGGTTTTACAGAACCAAGTTTGGACTAGATGCAAAAGTTGATAAACATAAAGCTCGTCTTGTTGCTAAGGGATTTTCACAAGTGGAAGGCATTTACTATACTGAAACCTTCTCCTCTGTTGCCAAAATGAACTCTATCCGCCTTGTTCTTTCCCTTGTTGCCTCTTTCAAATTTGAAGTCCATCATATGGATGTTAAATCTGCCTTCTTGCATGGGGACTTCCATGAAGAAATATATATGGAACAACCTCATGGCTTTATACAAACAAACTCTAGCCCTGTATGTCGGCTTAAGAAATCCCTTTATGGTCTCAAGCAAGCCCCTCGAGCTTGGTATGCCAAAATGGATAGCTTTCTTTTAGATACTAGCTTTTCTAGGTGCCATTCTGACAATATTGTCTACACCAAGAAAGTGGGAAAGTATCTTATCATTCTTGTTCTTTATGTTGATGATCTTACCTTACTGGTAGTGATCCCTACCTTATAAACCATGTGAAGTCCAACCTTAAAAATAAGTTTGAAATGACTGACTTAGGACACTTGCATTATTTTCTTGGTCTTCAAGTCTTGCAATCCAAGGAAGGTATTTCCATTTCCCAGTCCAAGTATGCTTGTGATCTTCTACACCACTTTCACATGGAGGACTGTAAGCCAGTGCCTTCTCCCTTTTAGTCTGGAGTGAAACTTTTAGTCACTTGTACTTCGCCTAAAGTTGATGCTACCTTATAGCATCAACTTGTAGGAAAACTTTTGTATCTCACCCATACTCGTCCTGACCTTTCCTTTATTGTTGGCCTTATTGCTTAGTTTATGTAAAACCCACATGAAAGTCATTGGAAAGCAACTAAAAGAATACTTCGTTATGTTCGAGGTACAATTTAGTTTGGGATTCATTACAGTGTAGAAGCATCTCCCCTATTGGTTGGTTTCACTGATTTCGATTGGGTTGGTGACCCTGATGATCGGAAGTCTATTGCCGGTTATGTCTTCACTCTTGGTTCTGGACCTATTACATGGGATTGCAAGAAACAAAGTGCCATTTCTCTTTCTTCAACAGAAGCAGAGTATCATGGCACAGTAGAAGCTAGTAAGGAAGTCCTGTGGCTTCGTCAAATCCTGTCAGACTTTGGCTTTCAGTAGTAGCATCCGACTACACTTTGGTGTGATAATCAAAGTGCCATTCAACTATGCAAAGATCCAGTCCAACATCATCGCAGCAAACACATTGAACTACACATGCACTTCATTAGAAAGCTCATTCATGAACATGTTCTTGAATTGTAATATTGTTCAAGAGATGATCAAGTTGCAAACACCTTTACAAAGGCTCTCACAGAGGCGAATTTTACTAAAATTCGATTTATGGTTGGAGTTCAGGAAGTTGTCACTAAGGGGGGATAGGCTCTAATGCCTCCTTCCTTCTCCTATTGTGTCATATTTGTACATCCTTAAATCCTATCCCAAATTGTTCTTAAGGGCGGATGTTAGGATATTCCGACACATAAGTCTAAATAGTTAAGTATAACTTGGTCTAGTGTAGAGTTAGGTAAAGTGTGTTTTTTTACTATGTACTTTTGTAACTTACAATCCGATGATCACGATATGTTCTAGACATGAAGTGATCCGATGGTTCATTCTCTCCTCGATATTACCGACACTTGATCCATGGCTTAACACCCGATTGGTCGATGATCTCTATTTAAAGAGCATGGAGGGTCATTTATAGGGTAATCGTTCATGAGTGAAGCTTATGTAGATTTTCATTCTTTTATTAATAAATTGCTCGAAGTGGCCACATTGGCTCAAGCCGTGGACTGTTGCCCTCTTTGAGGGTTTTAACCACGTCAAGAATATTGGTGTATTGATCTGTGATCTGTTTATGAGCGGTGTCCTTTGGTGTTATATTTGAGGAACTTACCTTGTAAATTCGTACTATATATATATATATATATATATATATATATATAATATATATATATATATATATATATATATATATATTATATACCACTGTGAACTGTATTATAAAGCTCTAATAAGCGGTATGGTTGTCATGTTGTTATGTTTGTCATGTTGGTTTTCTTTTCAGCGATCTTGCTGGTTGTAGGTGTCATTGAACACTGAGGACGATGTTCCCCTGAGGGGGAGGGGTCTGTAATAACCCCGGGTTAAAAGTCCATGTAGTAAAGTTAATAAAGGAAAAATAAGACTAAGGTCATGGGACACTTATTCCAAGTTGAATGTTGGTCAAAACATCCTAGTGTGGGTGTTCATTTGGAATTTTATGGCTAAGGAAATTGGCAATGGCAATGACAAAGGCTTTGGAAAGGCAAGAGGCATTAATTGACATTTTATTTATGAAAATAATGGAAGTTAGGAGAAAAGGAAGGTGAAGGGTCATAGATTGCATGTGAGGAGGAAAATGAAGGAAAATAATGGAAAATGAAGAAAATAGAGGCCTCATTAATAAAAAGGTTTCTCAGGATCAGTTCATAACCTTTTGTCAGTTTTAGCTTAGAGCTCTCTCTCTACTTTCTCTCTCTCATACTCTTGGACACTTAGATCATTCTTGGAGGATTCTAGCATTGGAGGAAGAAAAGCTAAGGAAGGACAAAGAAAGAAAAGGGAAGAAAAGATGAAGTGTGGAAGAGCGGGATCTAGCAGCTACAACAGGGTTACTTGTAGGTATCAAGTTGCATGTATGATTTTCTTTCTAGTTTTGGCATGCATGGCACATGCATGTGTTTATTTGGTTCTTTTGTTGTCATTGGCATGGGTTTTGCCATGTACGACAATGGTTTTCAACCTTGCCTTGCCATTTCCGGATAGTTATAGTGTGATGGAGTTTCTCTTACTTGGTTGAGCTAGATTTCTGGATGGTTTCAAAACTGAGTGGGGTGGTCTCAGGAGGAAACACAAGCGTTAGGAATCCCTAGACCAGTGAAGATTATATTATGGTAAAGCATGATTTTGTATACCTTCGTTGGGCCTAGGAATCCTTGAATAGTGAATGACAGGATATACGGTAAATCTTGGAGGCTGGAGCCTCGTTGGGCCTAGGGATCTTTGACCGGTGAATGACGCATATATGATAAAGCCTAAAGGTGGAGACAGACAAATTCCTCATGATATAGGTGGAGAGATCCAAAGACATCCATGCTTGTATAGGCCTAGTGATCCCTAGACCGGTATATGGTGGGATTGTGGTAAAGCTTGGTAGTACATGTTTCTTGTTTGGGCCTAGCAATCCATTGGCGAGATTGGGGTAAAGCATGGTTGTATAGATGAGGGCTTGGGCCTAGGAATCCATTCGTGGATTGCGATAAAGCGTGAGGAAGCCCTAGTTGTTTTGTAGTAAGTCCCACATTAATGCTTGGAATATCGTACGGGGATGATTGGCTGAAAAAAAAGATTTGGTTCATCCCAATCTATGGACGGATGGTACGTGGAAGTCCCTGGCTTGGCTGGATTTTTCATATGCTACTGAGATCTCTTTTAATCTTGTGTATTATGCGTAAATGTGCTTGTTATTATGTGATTATAATGGTTGTTCTATTACTATTATTCTGCTAGTTATAAACATGGTTCATGATAGACTTGAGTTATGGCTCTCATCGTGTTTTTATTAGTAAATGAAATGTTAATGAATGTATGACCTAATAGATGATATTGAAATTATTATGAGAGGGCATCAAACCTTCTTGATAATTCTTAGATAAGTGGGAAATCCCTATGTTGAGGTGTGTTTCTATGACCAATAGATTATATGCTCATGATGTGTTTGATGGAATGTCTGTCATGGCTAGGCCTTGTCAGGTTAGGTCCTTATTCAAGTTTTTCTTTATAGACATTGCCATCATGTTACTTATAATTTTTGGAAGTTTCATGAAGTTCTAGGCAGAGGCCCAAGTCCTAGCCCTGAAAAAGTGGCTCAGAATCTGGGGTCGTTGGCATAGAATTTCTTGAAAAAGTCCACAGTTGCATGGAGGCCTTACTGTGGAAGCAATTGGAGGGTCCCATTTGCATGGAAGGCTTGTCATGGGAGCGACTGGGGGTCCAGTTCAACAAAACATCAAGTTCTCTCAAGGGTTAGACACCTGGAGGGGTTGGTTGACTCCTGAAGGTTTTATAGCTCCCAAGGAAGGTCAGTTTGGTTTTGTTTAGTCGATTCCACTTCATTAATTGTACTTGGGGAGTTAAATCATATCATAGTAACTCTTCACCACATGTTTACCCTAGTGGACCGGTTAGCTTGGGTAAATGCGGGAGGAGGGTCTTACACTGGAGCAGTCACTTATGGGAGGACTATAGATCGAGACTTATCGATCTAATTAACAAAGCGAAAGAAACCCCGCTAGGGTGAAAGAACAAGAAGAACTGGCTTGCATTAAGAAGAATCTCTATAAAAATCCAAATCCTTCATCTCTAATCAATCCAGCCAAAACATAGTTACCGATCAAATGGGAACTATTACCTCAAAACGGGTACTCTAGCTTAAAACCCCCAAAAAATATGAAAACAACCCAAAAATGAAAATTGTGTATGCCACAACGATGCTTTTTTTAAGGGTAAATTTTCAACATTTTTTTTTTTAAATGGAAGTAAAAACCATATTTTTTTTAGCAAAATGGATGATAAAACACCCTTAAAAAATAAGTATGGAATAACAAAAAAAAAATCAGGTTACAATTTTGACATTTTTTAGAAATGCAGTTACATATAAAATATCTGGACTTTGAGAAGCTGTAAAATTCCAACAATTCTCGGACATGATGTCAACGATAAAATATCATGTCTCAAATCCTGATAATTCCAACAATTTCCATCCATGTTGTGAAAGATAAAATATCTTGATTGTAAAAAACTTTGAAATTGTAATTGTTTTCAACCATAACATTAAAGATAAAATATCATAATTCAGAAAAACCTTAAGATTTTGACAAATTTTCAACCTTGTAATTAAAAATCTTCAGTTTTTAACATATTTCAACCATGAAATTATGGACAAATTATATGACTAAAACAATTTTTAAAAATGAACAAGTATATGAAAGATTCATTATTCCAAGAGTAATTTTTATTTCAAAGGCTAAAACTATAGCTCTTTTCAAATTTTAGCCTAAGACAACTTATCCTATTGCAACAAAAACCAAAAATTCAACCATCAAAACAAAGTGTCCCTTTTAATAAGGCATTAAAATTTCAACAATTTTAAAACTATCTTATACCAAATGATAACAATAAATAATACCACGGCAATATCATTGTATAATTTAAAAAATCAACATTAATTTCTAATATTTATTTACTTTTAATCAAAATATAAACTTTCGTAGATTGAATATCACATACGTTAAAGCATATAATCCAAAAAACATTGAAATGACCCATAACTTCATGTAAGATCATATGGAAGTCAGAATATATATTTCAAGTTACCATGCAAACATCTCTAAAGACACGAACTTCTTTTAATTAAAACATTAAATCCAACAAACATAGAAATGACTCATAACTTCATGTAAGATCATATGGAAGTCAAAATATTTATTTCAAGTTACCATGCAAACATCATTTACATAAAATGTCTTAGACATTTATTCAGAATCATCCATAGGATCTGGCACACCATCAGAATATACATCTTCAGATGAATGACTGGATGCAGATGAAGATGACCCATATTCTTCTCTTTCATCAACTAGTGCGCCATATGAGTCAACATGCATGCCCACCATTTCAGGTTTCAAAAGACTTCTAGATCTACGACTAGGTTCAATAGACTCCCATGTCAACACTGTTCCTTCTAGTAGCAACTTCTTCAAAATATCTATGGTCTTGAAGCGAAGAGTTCCTCTCTTTGTTAAATTGAAGTCATAGACAAGTATGTCAACATCCTCCAATTTTAAGAGGTCTGTGTGGTGACAATTTATATTTGTACCCTTTCTTTTTCTCTTTCTGCAAATTTGTTTATCAACTACCATCTTTGGCTTGTACACACCATTCAATGGGTGGGTATTTGTGGCATACCAATGTACCTCAACAACTGTAATATCTTCTTTTTCTTTAATGACTTTTATAACCTTCACAACCCAAAATGGATAGCTAAGTGGTCTCCATCTTCTAATACCGATATCATGCAACCCTCCTTAAAATCCTATGTAGAACCCCTGTAAAGGCTTCCATGGCTTCACGTTGTGCACATGATCTTCTAGAACCAATATATATTTCTCTTTCCTCTTTGTTATGCAACCAATTCACAAAATAGACGAAAGAGATAGATCAACAACTTAAAACGTAGCCTCTTCGAGGGGGCAACCTCCTTTACATTACACAAATGAATAATTCTTGGATGATAAAATGACAAGACCTCCTTTCTATATATAGAAGTCTAAGGGGTCACAATATAATCAAAGCCGACATAACAATAATAATGTAAGGGCACAACAATAACAATAGTGGGTTTCTATGGGGCACAATAATAACAATATGGGGACAACACGGGCACAACAATAACAATAAGGGGTACAATGAAAAATAATAAGGGAATACACTAGTATTATAGGGACCTAACATGCCCCTCTCCTTCAAAAAAGTGTTGTTCTCAATGCTTGAGTAGTTCTGGATGCATCTGTATAAAATTCTCATCCTCCCATGTAGAATCTTCAGTGGGTAAGTTCTTCCACTTGATGAGATACATTGAAATTGATTGATTTCGCAGTTGTAGAGTTCTTGTTTCTATGACTGCTTCACGTTCCAATCTGATTTTTCCTTCCTCGTCAAGCTCTGGCAATATTGCTTGAACTGGGAACTTGTCACCAATAATCTTCTTTAAGCATGAAACATGGCAAACTGGGTGCACTCGGGAATATGCAGGGAGTTAAAATTTGTATGCCATAATACCAATATTTTGCAACACCTTGTACGGACCATAATACTTTGGTGATAATTTATTATCCCTCTTAGCTTGCTTGAGGGACATTTGTTTGTATGGTTGTAGCCGTAGAAATACCTAGTCACCTACATCAAAACTTCTTTTGCTGCAATGTTGATCTGCCTATTGTTTCATTCTATTCTGCGCCAAAGTGAGGTTATCCTTTAAGAGTTGGATAACTTTTTGTTGATGCTCGATGTGATCTTACACTGCTTGAACCTTAGAATTTTCTCTTAAATATGATGTGATGGAAGGTGGATGATATCCATAAAGTGCCATAAATGGGGTCATTTTTGCTGCAGTATGGAAGAAGTGTTATACCACCATTCAACGAAATTTGTTGCCTCTCTCGAAATTTGTTGCCTCTTTTTGTGAGAGTGAAAATTCATCATGGAATTTTTGCTATAACTTTTTTTTTCCTACGAAGCTTCAAAAACTGAAATTAAAACCCATTTGAGATGAAATCGTGACGAACCCCGTGATCGAATTTAAGATCTTGTCTCACTATATTTTCAGAGATATGAACTGAGGAAGTTAGGGTTTTTACAGGCTCCCAAATTGGATCTCAAATAGGTCACCTTGGGAAAATCATCATAACTTTCTCTCTGAGCTCTTATTCCAATTGTTATGCAACCATCTCACAAAATAGAAGAAATAGATAGATCAACAACTTAAAACATAGCCTCTTCGAGGGGGCAACCTCCTTTACATTACACAAATGAACAATTCTTGGATGAAACAAATGACAAGACCTCCTTTATATATATATGAGTCTAAGGGGTCATAATATAATCAGAGCTGACATAACAATAATAATGTAAGGGGACAACAATAACAATAATGGGCTTCTATTGGGCACAATAATAACAATATGGGGGCAACATGGGCACAACAATAACAATAAGGGATACAATGACAATAATAATAAGGGAATACACTAGTATTATAGGGACCTAACACTCTTCCCATTGAGATTAATAATGCCTTGAGATTGTTGTTGTTCAACAATGTGTCTTTCCTCCTTTTCATTTGGCATATTTTGAGGACAAATAAATGGAGTCTTAAAAAATGTATATTGATTTCCTCATATTGAAATAATATCACTTTGATCATTGAAAAAAGTCTCCCACCAAACTGAATCAACAACATCAAAGTACTCATATGTATCTCTAATACATCTTTTTATTTCTTCCAGGCATTCAGAATAATTTATTTCTCTCTTATGCCTTCGTGCATTATGGAGCTCAATAACTGATTGTAATAATATTATCTTTGACGCAAATATTGGATAATCTAGAATGAACTTCAAAAATGCTAAACATGATGATGACCCCCATTCTGCAACAGTTGAATACTTCTTGCCCCATATAAATATTTTGCCATCATTTTTTTGATACAGAATTAACGCTGGAAGCTAATGTCATTAAGTTGTTCAATGCATTTCTCCTCACCATGTGATCCCGGAATAAACCTTTGCATGTCAATAGTTTCTTCCAACACATGAAAAACAGGCTCTCGAATGTATGATTTCTTGATACATTCAATTAGTGATGGTAGGCTCCCAACATTCTTCCTCCTCAATGTTACTAAAAAACGACTAAACATCTGATCAATATGGTCATGCGTGTTTCCAACAAGAAGGAAATCAACCTTTAACTTTTTAAAAATTCCCAATTGAACAAGCATGTTTAGATATCCAAAAAGAACTTGATTTTTATTTTCACGGCTTGTGTTGTCCAATTGCAGATACAAAACTTCAGGAAGAATACCAAACCAATGAGAAAGCACATCACAGATTATAGTTATGGTAAGATTTGCATCATTATGAGTATTTAGAGTTGTGAAGTAAACCCTTGGCAACATCTTCCCATTAAAAACCATACAACCAACCAAGTCAAACTAAATAAATATTTCTTGGTGTAATTTTTTTGGTGTGCAGACAAAATGTGGTAGAAGTGTTTTCTTTTGGTCCATACCATCAATTATCAAACCCAAATATTTATTTGGATTATCATAATACTTTTTTCTATGCTTATACAATTTTTGTCTTTCACTTGTTCACTGATTGCGATGCTCTTGAAGTGCTTTGACAATGGAATCTGGACATAAAATAAAAGAAATTTATTAATAAATATATTTTCATAGTTGATAACTATCTAATTAAGGAATTTAGACTTCTGTGATCCATAATCTTGTTAATAGAATAATTTCGGCAAAATCACATAAAAAACCATTTGTCAACGCGTTTCGAACCAACCAGTGTGGTTCATCGTCAGGACAAGTTGAAGATCCAATCTGAGCGATGCAATAAATAGGGACAGTAGGCCATTCCAACAGCTAGTTTGACAAGTAACAGTTAATGGACCTCTAACAGCTATATATTCACAATAATCATTATGTATAGGTCTATATAAATAAAATTCATTATTTAAAATATTTAGAAAGGTAAAAATCAGATATTATTTCTAGATAAAGAACCTAATCTAATTACCATTTAGTTAATTATTAATAATAATATCAAAATATGCCCTTATATAGGGATAAAAATGGTAAATAATACTATTATCTCCCATTAACTTATTATTACCATACCTTTACCCCTATATAATACCACTAATAAATATAATCTAAAAAGTCTAATTTACCATAATACATATATAATTAAATGGTGAATATTTCTCTATCTACCCATTTAACCAAATTCTTATTTATACTATTATAAATAATATAAATATAATATTATTTATTTCTACTGTTAATGTGAATATTATTATTACAATATTAATATATTTTGTTTACCATTACCCTTATATAATCATGTTATTATTAATTATTATTTATTTGAATAAAAAATTTTTAATGGTGATTCTCATTATTATTTATTTAATTCATATACCTTAATCTCATTAAATCTTATTCATATATATTTTCCTTAATACGTAAAAATCTTAATCATATTAGAGTTAACCCTTTTGTTAGGAGGAGTATTACTATTAGAATAAAAATAATGTTATGAATGCATACCTCTTTCTGCCCCTTGAAATTTATCCGTTTTTTATTTAAGAGAAACACATGTACTGCAAACCCCCATCTTTGTCTTCTTAGGAATATGAACATTGTTGAATTCTTTCTTCCATATCCTTTTAAAATATGAATATGTAATAAAATTACCATCTCCTTTAGCACCTTCTGCATATTCTCTGTATAAGCTATAGATTTCTCGTCTTGAGAAATTATCTGGAACATGTATTGTGTCTTTATTTGGCACACACTTTCCATGCTTTGAAAATAAGTCTTTCATCCATGACATTGCAGTAATTGCTAATGGTCCAACCTCTCTTTTATAACATACTTCTGAATAATATGTAGGGTCTTTTTCTAGCCTTTCTTGGATTCTTGACAAACAAAAATTACCAATTGAATGCAACATTTTGAAAGCCTTTCTACAAATCAATACATTCCCAATATGATAATCATAACGTGCTAGTGTAGATTGCATGCAACCCACTAAAAATCAATTTTGCATGCTTTTATTCATTGGCAAATATTTCTTCCTTTGCTCCAAAGCAAACTTCAAATCCATTTTTTTCAAGCAATCCTTTCGATAACATTCACTTGAAATCACATCACCGATAGAACTTCTACATGTGAGATATTTTGTCCTAACTCTTGTATAACTGATATATTTTGGATTGATATGAAAAAGCCTACTCCTACTCCTAGATACAATATTTGCTTGCAATGTATCCCTCATTTTATTATTCTCTACAAAAGCATTTCCATCATCATTAGGAGGATTATTATACACTAACGAACATAGTTAGAAAATTCATCACCATCATTGCTTGGAAAATATTCATTACCATCCTCACTTGAAGGAAATTCTTCACTACCAACATCTGCGTTTTTGAAATCCTGACTCAGGTGAAATTCTTCACCATCCTCATCCCTGCTTTTGAAAACCTCCTTTCGAGGATTCAATTCGTCATCACCATGACTACCTTTGAAACACTTAGAGAAAATGCATTATTCACATCTGTGCCTCTAAAACTATCATTTGCAAGAAAATCTTCATCCTCCCATTCATCGTTGGTGCTCACATGATCCTTAGGATTATGACCAAGTGGAAAATATGACTCTCTATTCATAGTCAAATTATCATTTTCACGACATTCTTCATCCCCCCCTTAATCAGTGGTGGTCTCATAATCCTTGGGATTAAGAATAAGTGGAAACTTTGAATTTCTATTTAATGGAAATTCTTCATCCTCCCCCTCATCAGTGGTGCTCTCATAATCCTTAGGATTAAGACTAAGTGGAAACTTTGAATGTCTATTTACATGAAATTGTTCATCCTCACCCTCCCCTTCATCAGTGGCGCTCTCATAATCCTTAGGATTAGGAATATATGGAAATTTTGACTCTGCAAATTCTTCACCCCCCCTTCATCAATGGTGCTCTCATAATCCTTAGGATTAGGAATATGTGGAAACTCTGACTCTACAAATTCTTCATCCCCCCTTCATTAGTGGTGCTCTCATAATCCTTAGGATTAAGAGGAAGTGGAAACTTTAACTCTACAAATTCTTCATCCCCCCCTTCATCATTGGTGCTCTCATAATTCTTATGATTAGGACTATGTGGAAACTTTGACTTTGCAAATTCTTCACCCCCCTTCATCAGTGGTGCTCTCATAATCCTTAGGATTAGGAGGAAGTGTAAACTTTGACTCTAGAAATTCTTCATCCCCCCTTCATCAATGGTGTTCTCATAATCTTTAGGATCAGGACTATGTGGAAACTTTGACATTGGAAATTCTTCATCTCCCCTTCATCAATGGTGCTCTCATAATCCTTAGGATTAGGAGGAAGTGGAAAAATTGACTCTCTATTCACAGGAAATTCTTTTTGCTGCCCTTCATTGATGTTGCTTTCATCATCCTTAGGATTAAGACCAAGTGGAAATTTTGTCTCTCTATTCATTGTGAAAGAATTCCTGTTACATTCATCAAAATGAATAGAGTTGTTGCATGACGAAGATGTCGATGCTAAAGAAAGAAAAACTCCACTATCAGAAGAATCCATGAACTTCAACCAGAAGATGTTGAATGATACAAATGCACTCTCTCCCAATGATAATTTATAGCTTAGAGATTGAAAATTTCCCTCTAAAGTTCCCCCCTAATTTTTTTTCGCCAAAATAAATTAATTTTTATAATTAATATTTTATTTCTATCCCATAATATATAAAAAATACCTAAAGCTATAATATTAACTATATATATATATTAAATTTTAATTTTAATCCCACTTTCAAGAAACGTTAAAACAATCCCACAATCATCGCTATAATATAAAATTCATTGTTTCTATTCATCACATCATATTAAGTCTTCTGGGTCTTGTTAAAAAGTTTGGAGCAATTTTGCGGAGTGCATTCAACGGGTGTTTTAAGCATTTTAACGGTTAGTTTTCTTTCTATTTTGACTATTTAAAGAGGAATTTGGGAAAATTTTGTTATTTTACGAGGAAAACCACATAAAAAAGTCTTTTTATTATTATTATATATTTTTACATCACATTAAGTCTTCTGGGTCTTGTTAAAAAGTTTGGGAGTTGTCTATAATGCGACTTTTTGGAGATTTCGGTGACGGAATTCGGCGGAAGAAATTGAGGTTAAATCTTGATTTGTTGCAGTTAAAATGGGTTTTTAACTGCATATTTGGATTCAGCGCCCTGAAAAACCCCTGGGACACTTTGATTGTGTAGAAACTAGCTATCAAACTTGCGATTCCAATAAATTGCTGCCGGATTTTGATCGGAAAAACGCACCGGAAAGGCTTCCAAAAAGTCTCATTATAGACAACTGCAAAAGTTTGGAGCAATTTTGCGGAGGGCGCATTCAACGGGTGTTTTAAGCATTTTAACGGTTAGTTTTCTTTCTATTTTGACTATTTAAAGAGGAATTTGGGAAAATTTTGTTATTTTACGAGGAAAAACACATAAAAAAGTCTTTTTTTATTA
>APFE031460268.1:0-18802 GCA_000404065.3 Pinus taeda | reverse complement strand
TTTAAGCGAAGCTACAGCAAAAGGCGTGTGCTTACCATAACCACCTTCCTCCTTCCGCATAAGACCAGACCTTACATTCTCAGCCTGCAACCAGATCTGAACCAGGGAGAATGTTCCGGTGGCGCACTTCTCCATCCTGTTATCACCATAGCTCGTGCCTTGGGACGTACGATGAAATAAATGGCAACGAATGCCCTTCATGTTTGATGGTGTATAACCTGTTACCTCCAACCTGTTCAGCTGCCCGTTGTCCTCTCCGCGTGGCGAGCGATTAACACCTCTTCAATGCCATTCGGACACCCGCATCCGGGTGAGCTTCTTCCCTTGTCTGCATATCACTGGTTAGGATATCCTAGAATGTGGATATTTTTGTCTCCGAAGCTGTTCCCTGCAACGATCCTTCGAAGAATTCCTTTCCCCTGTCTACTCCTAGATTGGTTAAGAAATCCGCCAATTTGTTCCCTTCTCTCCTGATGTGTTTGAAGGATATGGCTTTATTGCTTCTGAGCCATTTTTGGAGTAGCTCGAGCCTAGTGGCCAATCTCCAGCTGCTACTCACCTTCTGTACTTCCTTGTCCTGTTGGATCTTTGAGACCATATTTATGATAATTTGTGAATCCCCTTCCACTATAAGAGGAGTGTGCCTTTGAGCTTGCGCAATTATAAGTCCTCTCCATAAACCTTCCAGTTCTGCTGCATTATTAGTGTTCCAACCAATTGAGCCAAAGAAAATTGTGAGAGGGTTGCCTTGATTATTTCTTATTGTGCCTCCATAACCCGTGTTCCCCGGGTTCCCTTTCGATGCTCCATCAAAGTTGAGCAGAAATGTGTTTAAGGGTGGAGGAGACCAACTGGATGGGGAGACTTGATGTATGGCGGAGTTATCTTTAATAGAATTAGGGCTTTGAATTTTGATTTTCCAGTTATTCCATATGGCCTGTTCCTGTGGCGAGGAAGGGAAATCCTCTTGGGTCCAGCATTTTGTAGACAGGGTTTCTTGTATATTGCTATGAATCATTTTCCAAACTTGCTCCATCTGCAGTGCTTGATCCTTAAATATCCTCCTATTCCGCTCTTTCCATATATTCCACATCAGAATGCCAGGAGCAATTTGCCATAAAATGTTGAGAATCTCGCTTTGATAGGGACTTTGGGGCTAATTGTGAAGCGTATTATTTATGTCCCCCAACACTCTCCCTTCTTTGCGACATCGAAAAGTTACTTTCTCCCAGAGTCGCCTTAGAGTTGCATGAGGTGTGCAGCTGATTCCTCATCCATTTTACAATTAAGGCAGATTGAAGGGCATGCAAATTTTCTTTTTCTGAGATTATCCCAAGTGAGGATCCAATTGTGCGATAGGAGCCAGAGAAATGTCGAAATTTTTGGCCATATTGGAGGATTCCATATTTTTTCCCACAATTTGTCCTTGGTGAGTCGGTCTTTTAGAATGATTTTGTAAGCCTCCTTAGTTGTAAAGGTGCCCTTCTCTTCATATCCCCATCGCAGCTTGTCTCTACCTGCTTCCTTGAGAATTTTCCTTTTTTCCAGTTCTTCAGAAAGGGAGATCTGGATTGCCTCCGAGCTGTCTGGTAAGATGTGGCTTATTTCTTTCCATTCTCTATGATCTGAGTCATTGTTGGGTCTCCAGAATTTACTAAACTTATCCAATTGATTTATTTCTTAATCCGGTATTCCTTGGATGAGGTTTTTTATTCTTGGGAGTTGCTGCCATGAGTCCGTCCAGAATCTTGTCGTGCTGCCTTCCTTCACCTCCCAAAAACTATGGTACTGAATTAAATCTCTGTGCTTGATGGCTGAATTCCACATTGCAGATCCCTTGCTTGTTTCCGTCATTCTTATGCTTTCCTCCAAAGGCAAGTTGCTGGCATATTTTGCTATCCACAATCGTGCCCAGGGAGTGTTCGGGTATGATATCCATTTCCACCATATTTTTGCTCCCATTATTGTGTTACTGTGTTCTGGATCTCTGAGCCCAATGCCTCCTGCAATTTTTGGGAGACAAGCCTTCTCCCATTTTACCAGAGCCCATTTTCTGTTTGGTCCTGAGCTTCCCCAAAGGAAGTTGCGCTGTAACTGTTTGATCACTTTCAGCACCCATTTCGGCGCTGCCATTATGGAGAATAAGTATAGCGGCATGGATTGAAGAACTGCTTTGATAAGCACAATCCTGCTGGCCATATTTAAGGCACGGTGCATCCATAGGAATAGTTTTGCCTCCAGCTTTTCTAACAGGTTGGTCCATGAAGAATGCTTAAGGGCAGAGGTAATTAAAGGTGTTCCTAAGTATTTGGAAGGTAGGGATGCTATGGAGAAGCCTAGAATGCGGGCTATTTCTCTTTGAGTAATCGGAGAGGTATTGAAAAAAAAGATTTGGGATTTCACTTTGTTGATGAGGGCACCAGAGGCTTTGGAGAAATTATCAAGTATAGAATTCAAAGTACGAGCTTCTTGAACAGAGGAATGCCCAAATAACATGTTGTCGTCAACAAATTGCTGGTGAGAAATGGTGGGGGCTTGTTGGATCGTGATGTCTTTGAGGTTTCCAGCAAGGATGGCTGAGTTTATGCTACGACCTAATCCCTCCGCCATTATTACAAACAGAAAGGGTGACAGAGGATCCCCTTGTCTGATTCCTCTAGATGGGCGAAAGGTGGAAGAAGGAATCCCATTTATTAGGATAGAAAAAACGTGGAAGAAATGAGACTACTTATCCATCGAATCCAGGGAGCGACAAAACCAAAAGCTTTCAGAACTTTTTGCATGTATTCCCAGAAAATGCTGTCAAATGCTTTAGATAAGTCAATTTTAAGTAACATACCTGGTTTTGTCGTCTGCTTGGGGGAATGAATAATTTCATGGGTGAGAATGATCCCGTCCATTATTTTCCGTCCCTCTACATATCCGGATTTTTCTGGAGAGATGATGAATGGGAGCATGGGTTTCAGCCGAAGAGCCACTACCTTGGAGACGATCTTGTAAATGGTGTTGCATAAGGCAATAGGTCGGTACTTATCCGGAGAGTTAGAGTCCTAAGATTTCGGAATTAAAGCGATGAATGTTGCATTTAGTCCCGGATACATCCATCTCATAGAACGCGATTCTTCTGCTACTTGCCATACTTCCCATTTGATCAACTCCCAAAAATGCTGAAAGAAATTTGAAGTAAAACCATCTGGACCAGGAGCTTTTCCCGCTTTTAATAAATTCACTGTTGTCTCTACCTCCTGAAGACTGATGGGTTTGAGAAGAAGAGTGTTATGGTCTTCTGTTATTAAGCGAGGAATATGGCATAATATTCTGTCAATCGCCTCTGCTCTGTTGATGTTGGGCTCTTGGTTCATTGTCCTAAAGTACTGTAGAAATTCCTGTTCTATTCCTTCATGAGTTTCAATTTTGACGCCCTGTGCATTGTTGATTTGAGAGATTTGATTACTCATTCGCCTTTGTACTGTGGTTTCATGAAAGAACTTTGTATTCTTCTCCCCTTCCTTCAGCCAAAGGATTCTGGATTTCTTCCTCCAAAGAACTTCCTCCTGCAGATCTCGTTCTAGGAGTTTGTGTTCCGCTTCCTGTTCATTTTGTGCCAGTTCTTCTGACCGTCCCTCCAAAATTACTCTTTTCTGAACCTTTTTTATTTCTTGAATAAGGCGTTCCTTCTCCCTGAAGATGTTGCCAAAAGTGTTTTTGTTCCACCGTTTTATCTCCTCCTTGAGCATTTTCAATTTTTTTTGGAATCTTGCCATTTTTGTGGTCTTAGTCGGATTACAATTTTGCCATGTTGTCTGTATGAAATCTTTGAACTCTGGATGAGAGAGCCAGAAAGCTTCAAATCGAAAGGGTCTTTTTATATTGGTCCCAAGCCTGTTCCAATGCAGTGCAATGGGCCAGTGATCTGATCCGGAGAAAGGAATAATGTTGGCTATGAACTCTCCCCCTATATGCACTGCATTATCTAATATTAGAAACCGATCCAAGCGAGATGTTATTTGCATTGGAATGACTCTCTTGTTGGTCCAGGTGTATAGGCCGTTGGAAGTGGGTATATCAATCAACCAGTTATTGTTGATGAAATCTTTTAGAAGTGAGCCATCTCTGTTAATTCTACAGCGCCCTCCTTGCTTCTCCTCTAGTGATGCTATCATGTTAAAATATCCTCCAAACACCTAGAGCGGATATGACCTGTCTACATTGAGGTGCGAAAGTGCATCTAGAATTTCCGCTTTCTGTTGGGGATCTTGCGGAAAATAAACGTTTGTAATGTGGCCATATATATTCGTGCCCAGAAGATGGAATATAGCTTGAATGAAATTTTTGTTTGCATGAATGTTCAGTAATTGGATTTTACCTGCATCCCATAGGATCGCCAATCCGCCTGAAGCTCCTTGTGCATCTACCGCCGTGACTTTCCCTCCTAGCCATGCCTTGGCTGCAGTTTTTTCCAAAAGTGTCGAGTTACATTTGGTCTCCTGTAAGAATAGGATTGTTGGTTTTTCCTCCATGATCAAATGTTTTAGAAGTTTTCCTTTCCTTGTGCCATTGAGCCCTATGATGTTCCAAGATAGCAGCTTCATTTCGAAGGTTTGGGGTTGGTATTGTAATACTTGGTTAGTTTGGCATATCTGCCAAACTCAACCAAGACCTCGCCAATCTTGATAGTTCTTTCTAAAGTCGTTTTCCGACCTCTCTTTTTACTGCCTTTTGAGAAGAATTTTCCATCCCATTGACTTCCTGTTTGGACCCCTAGAGAGTATTTTTCTGAGATTTATTCAAGACTTCTACTAGGTTATCTACTTGTGTATCAGTAATTTTGTCAAATTTACCTGATTTGCAAGCTTGTTCAAGACCCAAGATGTCAAGCTCCCCAATATCTATTAGTTCGCTATCCTCATCCATGAAATGTGGTTCTTGAATACTTTCTTCTACCTCCTTCCCTTTTTCCAAGCTGGGTATTGTGTTGTCTATTTCCATTGTCGGGTTATTCCAAGGTTCCGAAGCCGTCGTGTTCTTTTCGCTCTTCGGCGTCATTTTTTGTGCTACTGTCTTTGAAGAGGGTTTTGATGTTTTTTCCGAAGTAGACCCATCCTGTAACTCTGTATTTGCTAAGGCCTCGAAGCTATTGCTTGTGGAGGGCTTGGACCGATCCTCTGGCGCAGTCTTGGGGAGGACTATGGATTTTTTTTTTCCTCTCCTTTTGTTTGTTACTTTGCTAAATCCGTCCTAAGATTGTTGTGCTTGGCTATTTTGGGATGTGGGCTTGTTATTCAAGGGACAATATCTGAAAAGATGGCCTAATGCATGACATTTCCTACAACGGAAAGGGACATGCTCATAATCAATAACCTGAATCCAGTTTTGATCTTCATGAAAGAGCCGAACCGTGTCTGGAAAAGGTTGCCTCAGATCCATGTATACGCAAATCCTAGCATATGAGGCATAAGTGGTATATCTTACAGCCTTTGTTTCTTCTGCAACTTTGACAAAGTCTCCTAATACCGAACCGATAGTTTTCAGAGATTCCTCCTCCTAGTATTCCCAGGGTAGCGAGTACAAGCGAATCCAGACTGGAGCATAGCTAAGATCTTCCTTGTCTGGATTGAAACAGGCAACCCATTCTCTGAGAAATAGCCCAGTGGAGTTGAAAAAATAGGGACCTCCATCGAACACTCTGTTTTTGTCTTCCAGGCAGTTAAAGATAGCTGTAAAAAACCCTTTCGGCCCTAGCAGCAGGGTTATTTCTCCTTTTGGACGCCATTTGATCTTGATCCAGTTTCTCAGGGCCTTTACTGTTGGCCAAAATCCGATAAATTTTCCTATAAGGGCATGGTCCCTCATATACTGTATTCTTGCATTAATACGGTGGCTAGGTAACTCAACTTCTGGCCTGTGAGCAGCAATAGGCTTGCAAGTAGATGAAGTAACCTTTGGGTTTTCGTGCTGAACTTGATCGCCCCTTGTCTTCTGTGTTTCTTCTGCGGAAATATCGTCGTTTCCCTGTTCATCATTGAACTTCACCTCGGGTCCTTGTTGGCTTTCTTCAGATGTTGGCACGTCTCCTTCCGCCCCCGGGGGGGTAGCCATTGAGGCTGTTTTCCCAGGCCCCGTGCCTGACTTGTCTACGTACCCTCTGTCAAATCTGGTGAGCGCAGGGCAGGGAGCCTGTCGCTGCAGGTTTCTGCAGTAACCCTAACTGTTAAACCCTACCCGTGACCTTCCGCGCGCCCTTCGTTCGATCATCACCTAACTTTACTTGTAATATTATTGTCTTTTAGACTAATCAAATTCTTGAGAATTAGTAAATGTTTCTAACCAACTAATGTTGTTCATCCTCATGACAAAGGTGAAAACGTCAATCTTTGCAATTGTTTAAATAGCAGAGAAGCATCCTTGTCAAGAATTAGCTGTTATGAAATAGATCTTAGGAAAAGGTTGTTAAGAATTAGTTCGTGGGATATAAAATTAATTAATTAATTAAATATTTATTTACATATTCAATAAATTCAACTAAAAGAGGATTATAATATAATATAATAATAGATTAGTGGGATCATATTTATTTTTTGAATATTTCTATTCATACTTAGCGTTATAAACTAGATAGTATTTAGGTTTTATTAATTAAAGTGATAATTAATTTCAATGAGATTATGTAAGATAATTGATTCTAAATAGAATAAAGAAAAAGGAAGAAATAATAATAAAGTTAAATTAATAAAAATAAAAAGAAACTAAAACTAGCTTTTATACATTAAAAGAAAAAACTATAGAGGATAGAAAATAAAATAGACAAGAGGAAGGGGCAAGAATTGCTCAATTTCCAACCATCATCTCTGTTGAGATTGACATAATGTTTCTCAATCTCAATGGCTTCTCTTAGCTTCCTATGATGGAAATGATTAACCTTAGCAGTGAAATTGATATCCTCGATGCAGACTTGGACATGGTGCTTAGACTTTATCGTATGCTCTACTAACGATGAGGAAGGAGGTCGATAGTGTCTAATGTCTTCTACATGTTCTTGGATTCTTTGGTTGATGGATCAACCAGTTTCACCAATGTAAGGAACCCCACATGAGAAAGGAATTGAGTATACACCTTTCATGTATTTAGGGACAACCGGGTCTCTTTAAGAGATTGAAGAGAGTTTCTAATGCTACTAAGGGGCTTGAAAATCATAGACACTTTATTCTTTTTAAGAATATGAGAAATGTTATCTATGGTTCCCTCAATGAAGGGAAGCAACACATTGGACTTATGATCATGAGGAGCAGACTTAACTCAAGATTCTATTCAAACTTTTTGAAATGCTCTAAGGCCTTCCTCTCTCCTATAGTTATTATTTTAAAAAACACTCAAAATATGAGATTTCTCTTATTCAAGGTGATTCTCATGAGAAATCCTGAGAGCCCGGGTGGAAATACTGTCAAGAAATCCCAATTTTTGTGCTAGAAAATGATGAGAAGTGGCATGAAGATACTGTTGAGTGTAATTTTTTTTGCGAAAGACTTGGTGAAAAATAAAACCATCATACATCCTTGACAAGAGAATATCAAGGAAGGGAAGACAATCATTAACTTCAGCCTCCATTGTGAATTTGATGGATTCAAATTGGGAATTAATATGATAGAGAAATAAATCTAATTTATCACTCCATGGGTTAAGATGACACAAGTGTCATCAACAAACCTTTTCCATTTCTTATTGTAGAAGGGAGCAGAGGCCAAAGTTTTTCTCTCAAAATCTTCCATGAAAAAGTTAACAACTACGCGGGAAAGACCAGAACCCATAGCAACCCCACAGGTATGTTCAAAGAAATCACCTTGGAGATTGAAAAAGTGGACGTGAGTGAGAAACCTACTAACTTGGTAGTGTCATTATCAGTTATGTGATGAATGACTCTCACAGCCTCTTGGATGGGGATTTTGGTAGGGGAAACAACATCAAAGCTCACTAATAGATCCGGTTGCTCAAGCCTAAAACCTTTGAGCTCTTTAATAAAGGAAGCATAGTCTTTGACAAAGGACCCAATTTGAGCAGCAAGAGGTTTTAGCTCTTGAGCTCGGAAAGATGCCCTACCTATTGTGTTGACAATAAGTGTGAGAGGGTCCCCATTTTTATGGAACTACAGAAGACCACAAATTTTGGGGATAAGAGGATTGTTCTAAATAGGCTTTTTGCTAGGGGAATTAAGAGAAACACTCTATTTAATGGCTAGCGCCATTTGTTTAGACACTTTTTTAAGGGGATTCCTTTTAATCTTAATGTAAATACCACTATTATGACGATAACCAATCATTTTGTTAAAAAGACCCCTCCTTTATGAGCATTTAGGAGGACAATGTGAGAGTTTCCCCTTACGGCTTTTAAGGCAAGGAACTCACTTTTGCTAATGTTTCTTTTAGGAGGGTTAGTTTTTTTTACCACAATAGTGAAGTCTTACTTAATGACCTCCATGACATTATGGGAAGGTCCCTAATTCCAAATTCAAT
Organism: Pinus taeda; assembly: GCA_000404065.3. NCBI lineage: Eukaryota > Viridiplantae > Streptophyta > Pinopsida > Pinales > Pinaceae > Pinus > Pinus taeda. The sequence continues at coordinate 10,295 of APFE031460268.1, read as the reverse complement.
GTTACATATAATATCATCAATGAGAATTTTTCTAGAAACAAGGGAAAATTAAGTCTTTTATTGAAGAGATGCAGAAAGAAAAGATCCCACTCTTAAGTAGAAAGATTGATTACAAATTTACATGAATTATTGTTATTATTATAAAACTTTACATTTTTTTTAAAGCTACAAATGAATAGTTAGAGAAAAAATTATATATATGATGATTTGATATGATATATATATATATATAATAACAATAATAATGGCGAGAAAAATAAAAATAACTTCCCCACCTTCATTTTTTCAAATCAACCATTAAACTGTAGATTTCAAAAATTTTAATATAGCTGGCCATCAATAATTGGACAAGAATTTAAATTTATATCTTTTAGTGTCGTATGAAGAAAAAGGTGTATATTAAAATTAAAATTTGTAGTTCCATTCCTTTCCTCCTCAAAATTACGATAAGCAGGTAAACATTGTTTAAGAGGTAATTTTCTTCATTTCAACCAAATATATAAGCTACTAAAACAATTATATTGGTTCTTTTTCTAATTCAATTTATCAATTTACATTAAATACTTTTTATATAACTGGACCAATAATTTTAATACGTAAGGAATATACAAGAATAATATAAAACATTGAAAACAAAAACCGCGACACCGTGAAAATGAGAATAATGGCAGCGACACCCGAACGGAAAGTAAAATACGAAACTGCACGACAGTTTTATTATAGTGACTGGTGAGAATAGCACAACATCAGATTCTCTTGCTCCGAGAATCATGTGAGACGCTTTATTGACACTAACATAACGTTGAATATATAACTAAATTAGAAGTTGTACTGCTCGTAGCGGATGAAACAGTTACTTAGCCGAACTCGAGCACCGATGGCGTACTCGCAAATGTTTTGATGTATAGTTTGATGTGAACTTTTGTGAACTTTAGTAATTTTAGACAAAAATCTACTATGCAATTTTTTTGTGATATTGATGATTTAAATGATTCGAGGTAGTGGTTTCTCAAGCGAAAGATCAATCATGTTGAAATCTCTAACTTAACACACACACACACACACACACACACACGAATTTTTCCAAACATTAAGAGCATAAAATTTATGCTCATCTTTGACAATATTATTTATAAATTTCATATTTTTAAATATGAAAATATTCTTCATTATAAACACACACACACACACACACGAATTTTTCCAAACATTAAGAGCATAAAATTTATGCTCATCTTTGACAATATTATTTATAAATTTCATATTTTTAAATATGAAAATATTCTTCATTATAAAATATCATGGTTACTAATATGAATTATCATTATTTAAAATTCTTTTAATGTAATATACACATGGTTAGTATTCTTCTAAATAAAGTGTTTATAATATATAAAAATTAGTTGCATCTACTTACATTTAGTAACCTAATTGAAATACTTTTTATAATTAAGAATTTTAAAGTCATACTAAATTTTTTATTAATTATAATATGAATCAATATAAGCATTATTAAGTTGGAATGTCTCTATTTATATGCTCTTAGTGTGAAACATCTTGTCATTCCCTCTCACTATGCTTCAACTCGTTCATTGGTATGATTTCGAGCAAATTTTAGGAGGTTAATATTTTGGAGCTCCCTAGTAATGTCCTTAGTTGGAGATAATCTATTAGAGCCCCTCCATCCCTCAAGATTTCCCACCCCTAATGGAAGGTGCTCTACTTCCCCTTCAGTTGTTTGGTGCCCTCTTAAAATTTCATTATTTACCTCTAGGGAGCACAACATGACAGCTAGCTCTAGTTATGATAATGGGGTTCTTCAAGGAGGTGTTCCTTGTGATAAATCTCCTCTTCCTTGATTCCCTCGCATCCTCACCATTATAAAATTTTCAATTATTTGCATGACACACAAGTCTTATTAGTGTGACTTGAGACTTGGTTAGCACTTAGTTAGCACCCACACATATACAAAATAATAGGTATAAGTTTCCCTTTTACTGTGCTCGTAATTAAGTGATGTTGATTATGAGTAGATCCTCATGGATCTACTAAATCCTTTGTCCTTTCTAGCTAATCAAGTTTTATGATGTGTTGTTAGTAACCATCACACATCTTCTTGGCATCAAGTCTCTCCCCTTCAACATACTTAACTAATTAAATAGATCATTAACCTTATTTTAGCAAAAAATAGACTTTAATTTATTACTATATGATTATTTGCCAAATCTATTTTGATCTATAAACTATCGTGGATATTCCACTCGATGTTTTGTTAAACATATATGATAAAACTATATTTGAAAATACAAAATCTACACTATTAGGGTTTTATTTCTCTTTAGAATTTGAGAACTATAAATTCCTATTAATTATGTATGCATGAAAATTAAAATTATCCAGAAAATAAGGAATAGTGAAAAAAAAACTCACAAGCCTAGGAATGTGTTTAGTGAAGTCATTAATAAAATGTGATCTATCTATGAGGGGCTCCTCTGCTATGCCTTAAAAATGTTGAACGGGAGCCGATTCTATTTCTTTGTGGGTATTGAGTTGATTTCCTTGCGTATCTTTCAGTTTTAGAATCCTGTTATGAGATCGATGATCCATACTGGATTTGTGAAAAAATCTTGTATTCCTGTCTCCTTCCTTTAACCATTGAACTCTAGATTTCTGTTTCCAGAAGATTTCCTCTTGCTTACATAAGCCTTCCCATTCTTGATGAAGCGAATCAACTTGCTTCTTACCCTCCTCAGTGAATCCCTTAGTGATGAGCTCCAGGTTAATATCCTGAAGCTTTCCTTCAACTATTTTTATTGCGTTGAGGATATTTCCAAACTCATTCTTGTTCCAATATTTAAGCCCGAGCTTTATGTGTTTTAGCCTATGTTGCAGAAGGAACATTTTAGTACCTTAAACATTCAAATATTTTGCCCACCATTTTTCAATATTGTTGTAGAATTTTGGGTGGGTAAGCCAAATATTTTCAAATCTGGAAGGTCTATATCTTGGCGTTCCTATAAAGGATGCTTCTAACTATATGGGTAGTGATCCGAGCCTCCAAAAGGGAGAATCATGGTTGACAAGTCAAGGCCTGAGAGGATAAGGTCCTCAAAGATAACGAATTTATCAATTTTAAAGGCCACTCAAGCAGCCCCTCCCCTTTTATTGTTCCAGGTCAAGAGGCCATTGGAGGTTTCTGTATCTATTAGCCTCATATTGGTAATGAAGTTCTAAAAAGCTATGGAAGCTCTGCCTAGCGATCTAGTCCCTCCTTTTTTTCGGAAAGAGATTTGATCATATTAAAATCCCCTCCCAAAATCCATGGGATGCCCATATGTCTTTCTCTTATATCCCCCAGGGAGCTTAAATTTATATTCAAGCTTTTGTGGACCATAGAAATTCGTGATCAGATAAACTTCCTTGTCCACCAAAGGTTGGATGACCACAGAAGAGTAGTTCATGGATGGTTCAACATCTAGGATGCCAAGTTTTTGAGGGTTCCACATTGTAAGAATTGCCCTTGCTATGTTTTTTGATTTAACTTCTAGATATTCATACATAATAAGCCACTTGCTATGTATCTCTCTTATTTTTTCTACAGAAAATTTTGTTTCCTAGATAAAAACCAAATCTGGTTTTTCTTCCTTCATTCTATTGCTGAGATTTCGTTGTTTCCTTTTACTTCCTAGACCTCTAATATTCCATGTTGTAAGATTTATTAATAAAGATTTGTAAATGAGTAACTAGTTAGGTCTTTCATCTTACTTGAGTTTATCATGAGTTTTCCACATTCATTCAGCAACTCATTTTGTCCTTTTCTTCCTCTTTTTCTTCCTGGGTTCTTGGAAGCTTCTCCCTCTATTGCCTCGATAGTTTTGATTCCTTCGTTATCCTGACTATCATGGTTTCTTTTTACCCCATAACACTTCACTTGAGTTCTCCAGAGGAAGAGCTATTGCACTCTGTTAAATTCCTCTTAAGGTAGTGAGTCCACTCCTTTGGTAGTTCCTTCCTACAGGAACTTTTCTAAACCGAGATGTTCCATTTCTAGTACATACTATAGCTCATGTTCCTTTGTTCCCACTTCGCTTGAGGTCATTTTTTAGTCCCTATCAAGTTCCATCATGCTAGGATGATCCTCCTGTTGTTGATTTTTGTCAGGTATATCCTCCATGTTGTCCCCCTTTTCCTTCTTTGCTAGATTGTCCTTCAAAACTTGTTTCATTTTATCCTCCCCTTCTTCTTCTTCTAATATCTTGAACTTATTATGACTAGGTTTTTTTTCCTCATAGGTTTTTTTTGGGTTCTTTCTTCCTCATTTTCCTTTGCCTCCAACTTTGTTAAAGCTTTTAGTCTCTTTACCTGAGGTTGCTTTGAAACTTCTCTCCATTTTATTTAAAGGTCAGTCTTTGAAGAGGTGCTCATGTTCATGGCATTTGGAGCATCTAAAGGGTATGTGCTTGTAATCCACCACCTCCACTCGATCTTCATCAAAAACTTCTCGAATTTTTTCATCCAGTAAGGCCCCAGAAAGGTCCATTTCCATGCATATTCTGGTGAAGGAGGTATATTTCCTATGCACTGTGGCCTCTAATATTTTTTTAAAATGCCATAGTTTATCACCTATGGCTTTTAGTGATTTCAACAGCCAATAATCTAGAGGTAGGGAATAAATTCTTATCTGTACTGGCACCAAAGTAAATGTTTCTCGCTCCAGGACGAAGTTCATCACCCAAGGTCTCATATAGAGACCTGTAGTCGCATAGAAGTAGGTTCCTCCTTCAAATATCCTATCCTTACCCTTGAGGTTTGTAAACACAACTCTTAGGAAACCCTTGGATCCAAGGTGTAGATCTATATCTCCCTTAGGTTTCCAATGGTTCCTTATCCATGTGTGTAGGGTCTTCTCTGTAGGCCATAACCCCATCAATTTTCAAATCACTGCATAACTCAACATGTGCTCCCTATGCGCTTGTAGGGCTAGGTCACTTAACACCACTCTAGGTGTGATGGAAGCTTTGGGTTTACATTGTCTTGTTTGAATTCTAGGGTCAACTTTCTTACTGTCTACTTCTTTACATTTCTCCCTTTTGACTTCCTCCTGCATTTCTGCCATCCTTTCTTCTCTATTGTTTAACTGTTTCCTCTTTCTGTATACTCGATTTCCACTTCCATGGGCTTCTTGAAATGATTAGAGGCTACATGACTGTAGGAGGGAGTAGAACTCCCCCCTTCGCACCCCTTCGTGGTACCTAACTCCAGTATTCTACCCCAAACGCTAGTTCTGCACAATTTCCTTTTTGCTCTGTCTTCTGTCACTCCCTATTAAGTTTGTATGTTGCTAATATTTTACATACATATTGTTTTCACAAACATCATTGAATTGTATGGCTAAGGAGAAATTAGCAAAGGCAATGACGAAGGCTTTGAAAAGGTAAAAATCCATTATTGGTATTTTGATTATGAAAATAAAGGAAAATACAATTAAATGGAGGTGAAAGGTCACAAGTTGCAGGTGAGGAGGAAATTCAAGGAAAACTAATGAAAATGAAGAAATTAGGCACATCAATAATAAAAACACATAAGAGCATTAGCTTGGGACCATTTTCTATTTTTTTGCAATTAGTCTTAAAGAGGAGAGGAGAACGAAGAGGACAAGGAAAGCAAACAAGAAAAGGAAGGACAAGGAAAGCAAAGGAACACAAGAATCAATAAAGGAAAGGTTTCATCAAACAACTTTAATGAGAATACTTACAGGTAACATGTAGCATATATGATTTCCTAGTTGGTTTTGGCATGCATGGTATGTGCATGTCTGTATTCAATTAATTTGTTACTGTTTGCATGGGTTTTGTCGGGTTTCGACTGTGGTTTTAGCCTTTCCTTCCTATTTTTGCGTAAACGTGGTGTGAGAGGATTCTTTCTTGTTTGAGCTATCGGTTGATGAAAGGTTTTGGTTTTGCATGAGGTGGTGTGAGGAAAAACCCAAGGGTTGGGGGTGGAAATAGTTTTCTCTAGGAAGCTCTAAATAGGTGGGTGGAGATAGGAAAATCCCTCAAGGGATGGTGAAGGAATTTTGAGGCATCCAAGCTCAGTTTGGTTTTGTGATCTAGGGACTAGGTCAAGTGAGATTGTCGTATGGTGAGGGTGGAGGTGGTTTACCCTATGGATTCTCTTGTTTATTTGTGGATTGGTTTATCCCATGAGATTCCACATTCAATCTTGCAATATGACGTGGAGGTGATTGGATGAAAGAAACATTTGGTTCAACCCAATCTAAAGTTAGGTGGTATATGGAAGTCCCTGACTTGGTTGCATATGGTTAATAAGAGCTAAGTTTCTCTTGTCTTTTTTTTTCTGGGCAAAGACTAAACTATTTATATTAAAAGAAAGAAAAATATGTACAAGAGGTCGAAACCTCTCAGAGCGCATGAACAGCTCTCTGACAAGAGATTCATACCATAACTGGTAATAACAGTCCTTGACACATTACCGGTACTCAAAATACATTGACAGTCTACTGTGATGGACAATACAGCCTGTAAATAACTAAAACTTAAACTTATGCTGACAAGACAAACCAGAAGTTGACAAGATGAAACCAGGATTCCTGAAGGGAGAGACAAGCTGGTGAGAGGACACACGTCCAACTTCCGAACAGATGGCGCCGGCTGAGCGAAGGTGGCAGAGGACATACGTCCGAGGACCAGTAGCAGGCTGAGCATAGGTGGCGTGCAGAACGCGAAGAGGGTAGGTGCCAAAACACCCGTAACCAAAACCAAGGCCGAACAGACCTCCGAAGGTCATCGAACCAGAATCAAAATGCCAAAAAACCCAGGAGATACACCTTACTCCTTTCCAGTTCCAGCAGCCACCTTGTCTTCGTTTTCCTTCTGCTTGGCTTCCCATTCCGCTTCCTCTCTCTCAGGATTTGGCACAAATTCAATTTCCATGCCGCATGGAATATCCTCCAGACGCAGAAATCCTGGAGGGAGAATGGGATACAGCCTTCCACCAAAGAAACGCTCAGGTTTCTTTTCTTCCTCAGGTATCTTCTTATCCGTAGAACTGGTGATTTCCATATCAATTAGGCTGCAGATTTCCCTTAGGGCTTCATTCTATTCCTTGGACTGAATACCAGTGTTGTCTTCTTATGGCTTGCTCTGAGAGGAGGGTTGGTAGGAGCTATCCTCCTGGCTGCCTCCCTGAGGGGATTTGTTGGAGCTTAGCTCCTGCTTCTCAGAAATACCCTTACCCTTACCCTCTGCACTATCTTCCTCCGTGAACACCACTGTGATGAAAGTTGAAACAATAGGTCTGTTGGTGCGACGAATGTATCTAAAAGTCACCACCTGCACCGAATTGTCCGTGTCTGAGTCGGAATCTGCATAGCCCGGGGAGCTGGGCGAAGCGAAAGCCAGCGGGGATATCCTTCGAGGACCTTGAACGCCCCTGCTTCCGTGTTTCCTGCCCCGACGCGGCGATGCATGACCCCTAATTAGCATTTTGAGCCTGCCAAAATGAAACAGAGTTTTCTGGATTCAGCTTTCAAAGAGAAAATGAGATAGAGGAGGCCAGATTTCACTCTGTTCCTTGCCTCTGAAGCAAGTTTGCTTCACCCTAACACTCCCTTTCTCAACCCACAAACCCACATTCTCTTGCAGAGCAGAGCCGAGATTCTTTGCCTGTTCAGACAGGCTTATCCAACTTAAATCCCTGTTCCCAAGCATTCTGGCAGCTTCTACCATAATTTCTTGGTAGCTCGGGCTGTAAGAATGGCAATGAATTCCATTGAAAATGCATTTAATGGGCTTCATTAAACGCAGGTTCTTCCGTCCCGAGGGCGCCACGTGACGGTCACATGGCTAGCATCATGCAGCATGTCACCCGCATCCGGGTTTTCAGCTAAGTTTCTCTTGTCATGGATGGGTAATTATACTTGTTATTATGTGGCTTTAATAGTTTTTCTATCCTTGTTATCTACTTGATAATATGTTGGTTATAGACATGGTTATATGCCAGATCTAAGTATGGATTTTATCACATTTTAATTAATGAATGTCTTCTTAATGAATGCATGACCTAATTGGTGTTACGCAAATATTTTGAAAAAGAATTTTTCCTTCCAGATAAGTTTCAAATCCCTATGTTCAAATATGCATTCATGATGTGTAGTTTGCATGTTTACCATGTGTTTGATAAAATATTTGTCCTTGTTGGGAGGGGTTTGGTCAATTTCTTCTTCATTTTTTTGGTTTATAATATCTTTTCCTATGTTATTCATCATTCTTGGAAGTTTTATTGAGTTTTGGGTAGAGGCTTTAGTCCTAGCCCTGAAAACATGGCTTAAAGTTCAAGGTCAATGGTATAAAACTGATTGGAAAAGTTCATAGTCACAAGAAAAAGAAATATGGTAGCAACTGAATGTTTAAAATTTCTTAGAGGCCTTGTAATGGGAGCAACTGAGAGAATAGGTCAATCAAAAAGAGATTTAGCTTAGGCATTAGACACCTAGAAGGGTTGGGTAGCTCCTAGAGGTCTTGTAATACATGAGGGAAGTCAATAAGGTCTTAAGTTGTCGAATCCATTTTCTTAAGATCATATAGGAGGTTGAGTCCCATCATAGTGACCCTCGACTCATAGTTACCCTGGGAAAACTGGTGAAAGCTGATAAATGTTGGAGGTGATTACAAGGTGGTATTAGAGTGGGTTGCTCTCTCTTTGGGTAAAATTTTATGCTATCAAGGTTATTATTGTCATGCATGGGGTCATGGTATACAACTGGTATGGTCATGCATGATTTTGGTTTGGAACCACAATAAGATATGGGAAATAAGATTTTAGTAGCAAGATTTTATTAGCTTAATAGAATTACCTGCAGAAAGGAAGAATGGTAGGCATAACTTGAAACTCCATTTCATCCCTTTATGCATAACACATTCTCGAGGGTGTTTATCATCTCCATTAGACCAAGTAGTCGGTTCCTGATTGAGAAATTATTTAAAAAGATGAAAAATCTTTGAGCTAAACTCTCAGACATAAATGTGTGACGTTAGTATGTTGCATGCAACCTAACTAGCTAACTTAGAATGAGCTGATCACATTTGGTCTCTTGTATTAAAAGGATATCAAGATTTTCTATAGAAATCTTTCTTTTTAGAATGTGATGCTTGATTTTTCAATTAAGGCCCCTTATAATCCATACAAGAACCTTCATCATTGAGATTTTAGAGGAGGAAAGAAAGTGTAATGGGAAAAACTCCCTAAATTGCCTAGAAATTCACCCAAATCTTGAATTAATTGTCTATTAGTTTTGAAGTCTTTTTTTTGGGCTCTTTGCCTTGGAAGGAATGTTATGACCCCACTAAGATACAACTTTTAAGATCAATTAAAACCCAACTTGGCCTCATTAATATTCAACTTGTAAATATTCCAAAGAAATAATAGAACCCCTCTAGATCATTTATTCATCATGAATGAGTGGAATCCATGTGGTCTTCACACAACAACCACATCATCTTATATCAAGGAAACAAAAAAATAAGCTCCATGAAGTTTCTCACATGTAAACACTCGTAAAACTATGAAATTAAATATAGATGAAAAAAAGAGAAAGATAAATGAAAGAATTATGTAAAATATTATTTAATAAAATTAATTAACCAATATTAAAAGTTAATATGTAATTCACAAAAACTGAAATCTAAATTAATATAGTTATTATTTTGTGAAAATAATAAAATTACAAACATATTAAACGTAATATACTTTGCAAAGATTTAAAAAAATATATAATCTTTAATGTTATTTTGTTAAAAGCAAGTAACAACACGAAAGGAACCCAAAAAACAACGGAAAAAAAGAACCATGGCTACCAATATGAAAATTGAGATATATTGGTTGGGTTAAATTGAATTAGAGTGAATTTAATATTTATAATGTTAAATATTTTTTTAAGTATAGTATGAATTTGAATAATTATATTTTAATTTTTCATTTATTATATATTTATAGAAGCAAATTGTATTAAGTTTAATAATATTATCTATATTATATATATTTAAAATAATAAAATTTTAAGATGAAGTTTTGAGAACATAAATTGAATTATTATTATTATTATTTTAAAGTAATATGAGTATTATGAATAATTTTTTTAAATAAATTGTTTACAATATAGTAAATTTAATAGAACTTAATATTTTTATTACTTTGTACTTTTACATATTATTTTATAATCTAACACTACAATAGCGTAACATCATATTTATTATTTTCTGAGTATATATATATAT
>APFE031460262.1:0-12812 GCA_000404065.3 Pinus taeda | reverse complement strand
TGCAGGCATATCTGAACACCACAAAATCGTTGTCAGGATCTGCAGTCCTCAACGCTCGTCCATTGGTGAGGAATTTTTTTAATTTCTCAATTATCTTTTCACATTAAGTATTCGACACAAATCAGTTTCCTTTTCTCTACAAAACTATGATTGGATGGCTTATCTTGGAGAAATTTTAGAAAAATATTTTGTAATATCTTGCCAATCCTATGAATGATCTAATAACATCCACATTCTATGGATTTGGCCACTCCATTATGGCCCTGATCTTATCCGGATCCAGTGTTATCCCTTCCTTGGAGATAGTATGACATAAATAATGTATCTATGTTTGGGAGAAATCAAAGAAGTTGAGCTTTGGAAAAATTTTGTACTCAATAACAAAATCTAACATTGCAGCCATATGGTTTTCATGCTTTCATGCTTTCCTTGAGTACACTAGTATGTCATCAGCAAACAAAATGACAAACCTATCCAAAAAAGGATGAAGAACATCATTTATTAAGAAAATAACTGTGGTAGGGGCATTAGAAATCCCAAAGAGTATGACTACAAACTCATAGTGTCGATATCTTGTCATGAAAGAAGTTTCACGAATGTCTTCCTCCCTAACCCTTACTTGATTTTATCGTTACCTTATGTCAATCTTGGAGAAAACTACGACTCTTCCCCATTGATCAAATACATCATTTATCCTTATCAATGGCTACTTCTTCCTGATGGTTACCTTATTTAACTATATATGATCAATGCATAATTGAAGGGTTCCATCATTATGTTTTTATAAATAATACATGTTCTCCTCATCAAGACACACTCAGCCTTATGTACCCTTTGCCCAGCATTTGATTTAGCTATAACTTCAGCTCGACGAACTCAGGGGTACTCATCACATAGGGTGTCTTGGATTTTGGTGCTGCTCCAAGTACCAATTCAATAGAGAATCATATCTCTATGTGAGGAGGTAATCCAAGAACCTCCACTAGAAAGACATCTGTGACTACTACAAAAGAAGGTACCTTCTCAATAGTTCCATCTCCTCATTCTTAATATCATTGCAATTTTTCTCATCATTAGAAATATGTACTACAAACAATGTGCATCCCTTTCTGTTGCTACGTTTGGCTTGCATTGTAGTAATATATCTTAATGATGTAGGCTTGATTTTCCCTGCTTTCTCCCTACTCATTTAAGCATTCAGTGTCCTTCTCAAGATAATCCACCTTAGTCTTCCACATGTAAAACCATTCCATACCCAATAATATGATATATGAACCTAATGGAAATGCATTCTAGTGTGTTGTTGTGGGTATGCCACTAAGTTGAAATGCACATGACCTTACCCAATAAGTGGCTTTCCTTTTTGTTTTGGTTTTTAACAAACCAACCATGGTCCTCCATGCACTTTCCTAGCAATATTTCATTTTTCAACATGTTCTCGGTCTACATAACTATAATTATAAAATGGATCAATTAAAATGGAAATAATATGATCATGCATGTTACCTTCCATCTCAACGATCTATTCCTGGTGGTCTTCCTAGTGTTTGTCCACTACTATGTAAATTTTAGGCATAGTCTAGGCTACCTCACCCATTATCAAAGATTCTTGATTACTGCATATATTTGGTTCAAAGTTTTTGATGTGGGAAAACCACTTTTCTATGGTTTTCACCACATGTCCATCATTTTAGTGGCTCTTGGCCTTCAAACTTGAAATCTTTTGGTTATGAATGTTTCACATTTTTGTTAACAATAATGTTAATTTTCTTTTGGAATTAGGTTGTTAGCGTTAGATACTTAACGTCCCTTTTCCCTAAATTTTTCTTAGGCCAATCCTTCTTTTTGCCAATGGCGTTCTTTTCTTGTCGGCTACTCTTAATTTCAGGTTTGATTTCTTTCTTCTCATTGCCTTATTTTAGTTTCTTGATAGATTTGTTCGGAGTCTAAGCCTTTCACAACTCAATTTTATCACTAAATTCCATATAAAACCCACTAATAAACCTTTGAATATTGGATTTCTCATCTCTAGTAGTATGGTACATACCTCAATAATTCTAGGAAATTTGTGACATATTCATTATCTGATAGCTTCCCCATCTTGAGTTCATATAACTCTTTATCTTTTCTATCATAATAATGTTCATATGGGTATTTCTCTCCTAATAGCTTTTCAAATTCATGCCAAACTAGATCCCTCTCAACAATACCTATGCCATTGTTCTAGTCTTTCCACCATGTTTCTACCTTCCCTTTTAAGCTATAGGTGGAAATTTTAGCTTTCATATTTTCAGAATAGTCATTAGTTGAGCTTACTAACTAATGATGGGGTGCAACAATGACACTTACAAAATGAAAGCAAAAGAACACGGGGAATAGGACAATGGACAGCATAGTGGTTGATGATGTTACCAAGGAATAGATTTAGGTGGTGGAGCTGGTAAAGGACATGGATAGATCATTTTCTAAGGACATGGATAGATCATTTTCTATAACTACGGCCACCCAGGTCATTTTGTGAGAGATTGTTAGAATCCCACAATGACATGAAAGTGTTGTAAATCCTTTGACCATGTAATTGAATAATGTCCTTTACTTATTGAAAAGATGCAAGAAAAAAATGAATGGAAGCCAACACAAAATATTCAAATGATGATTATTGAAGGAGAGCCAAAGAACCTAGAATTAGTATTGTCACTAGAAGTGGAGTTGCAACTCGCAATGATAAAATAGATTGTCACTAGAAGTGGAGTTGCAACTAGAAATGATAAAATAGATGGAAAGAAAGAATTTGAAAGCACATGGCTTAGAAAGATTATTGAAAAGGATCATGATTTTTATATTCATAAAGAAAAAGAATTATTTATGGAAGCGAGGTGAAATTTTATGGATTTTGGAGCTTTGACCTCTAGTGCAGAACCAAATCTCCATCAAAAAGAGTAATTCTCACATGTCATGATATTCAACACAGAACTCAGGTGTGACAAATGATCTAGCTTTGACACAAGAAAAAGAAACAACAAATCAAGTAGGTATTTTAAAAATTTTCTACAAACTTGTATGAAATTGTTAAGAGATCAAAAGGTTGTAGAAGCACTTTAGGAGTTGATAGATTCATGTGAACCCGAAGAAACACTACGGATTGAGATGCTCATTGTCAATCATTTGCATCAACAAAAAAGGACCTAAACAGAGATGAAGCTTAGTGCACATATAGGAGTATATGAGATGGATCAAGTGATTCTAGATCTAAAATCTAATGCTAATGTATTGACAATGCAGACATGGGAATTAATGGGTAAGCCAAAGCTACAGTGGTCACCAGTTAATAATGTAAAACCAACAAAAGATGTTTTCTATAGGAAATTGACAATGCAGACATGGGAATTAATGGGTAAGCCAAAGCTAAAGTGGTCACCTATTTAGTTAATAATGTAAAACCAACAAAAGATGTTTTCTATAGGAAAACTTCCAGGTGTCATAGTATATATTGAAGCCAAATGATTCCTTTTGTAGCTTGGGCTATTCTAACATATTCGGCTTTGGTTGTAGAATCATGACTAACAGATTGCTTGGGTGATATTCAACTGATGGTTGGGGTTCCAAGACTCATCAAATAACTAGAAGTAGAGAGTCCATTCCCCTTATCTCTATCAAAATGAGAATTTGAATAGGTAGTGAGATGGAGATCTACAACTTTAGAATATTTGATGTCATATGTTTAACTGCCTTTCAAATACTTGAACACTCACTTAGTTGCATTCCAATGACCTTCACAAGGGGGTTGTGCATGGACCTGGAAAGTATCCTACAATAAAAGCTATGTGAGGTTATAAAATTAAAAATTCCAACAAGTTGCATTTACTTGGTTGGATCCTGAAACATACTTCCTTTAATGGAAGTCAGCTTCAAACTCTGTTCCATAGTAATGATAGGCATCCCAAATCTATGCAATAGTTGTGTAATATACTTTAGATCTATGCAATAACTGTCCAATATACTTTTTCTTAGAAATGAAAATATATTTGGGTTTGTGATCAATTTCAAACACTAAATAATAAAGTAATAAACCCAAATATGTGGAGTCAAAATCTTTGAATAGATCTCTTTTAACTAATGCTAGGTCTGTCATAATTGTTTCCTATTATCATCAAATCATCTAAATATACAACTGACTTTCCAATTTCTTAACAAAAAGAGTTGCATCATATAATAACTTATAATTCAACTTGAGAATGTATTTAGTTAAGTTTTCATACCATACACAACATGCTTAATTAAGTCCATACAAAGCCTTAACCAATTTAAAAAACACAAGTATGTGTTAAGTATAACACATGCATCAGGACAACATTTAGCATTATCTAACATTTGTCAACCATAAAATATAACAATTTAAAAACCATTCTTTATTCACTCAACTCTATCCATTTCTACAAATGTCTTATGCAATGACCCACTGCAAGTTCGCTTTTAATATAACCCCCATAACTGAGACATTGCATACGGTATAACAATTTTAAAAAACAAATTGCCAACAACCAGCTAACTAGCGTTTAAATCACAGCCAAAATCAACCTTCCCTATTCCTTTTCCATAATCTTGGACAAGCAAGATATTATCACCGAATCTACTCCATTTGACTCATGGGTGGGAACTAATCCTTTTCCTTTCTTTATCGCCTCGTTTCCCTTTGAACTTAAATCGCTGCCAGATCCAATAGATCCCATTCCAAGAACACGTGAACAACTAGCGTTAGTTTCCGTGTTTAGTTTGTCAATAGAAACCTGAGACCGAGATGATCCGAGCCCCCCTAGGTTACGACCTTCATTAGATATCGAATCAAAGAGAGTCCTTGCCTGTGCAAGTGGAATCAAATCGAGCCCTTTACTTTGCAAGTACTCCGTAGCTCCATTCATATCCCTCTCCATGAACTTCACAATATTGTTCTCAAACTCTCGGCCTTCGTCAAATAGCGAGCCACCAGGTTGAAGCAGACTCGCTGATGCCTTGCAAACCGAAAAAAAATAGCATCAGCCAACAAAGTAAAACACACGTGTCTGTTCCAGTAATTTATATTACTAGTAGCAGTAAAAATCAACAATGAGGCATGTACCTCAGCTGCAACATTCGGAGTTAGAGGCCCAAACGAACCAACACTGCCAAGCTTACTGGCGCTCACAACCTGCAGAACAGCTGAGCTTTGAGAACAAGCACTGAGCTTATAATAAGCTGCAGAAATTCAATCTTGCAAGAGATTGGGGAACAACCTTTATTTGCATCTGCAGAAGTTCGACATACTCAATTATTTCATCCAGCATTGATGCTCTGTCAGTCTGCACATATATAACAGCAAATTTAGCGATCGTTCCATCAATGTAATTTAAAGAACAAAAATCAAAAGAACTTAAAACAACACGAAAACACGAAAGGTTGAGCCTAGTAGTAAAAGCCACAGTGTTCATCCACAAATAGGGTAGGAATCACATTAGGAACTAACAACGATGAATGCATGCTCTTACCTTCACGGATTTGCTATTCTATTACTTAAAAAAAAATCACTAAATCAATACCTCATTTAGGAATGCCTATTTTACTGTACCTTCTTACCTTCTTAGCATTCGGAACGAGCTTATGCAAAGATTTCAATTTTTGTGCAATTCTCTGACAACGTTGCTGCGAGATAGTAAAAAAAAAAACGTCAAAACAGTCACGAGACCAAAAGATTTGAAACAGGAGGAGTTTCAGACTATTTTCTCACCCGTTCAGCTACACTGTGAGGATCCGTAGATTGACCTTGATGAGCCCTTACACGGATCCTTGGAGCACCATTCAAAGCTTCTCCACCAGTTGACCCGTCAACATCGCCCATGTTTGCAAATGATTTCCGTTACCCGAAACAATTCTCTTCTTACAAAGCTTGTGTATCACAAGCTACCGAGAGACTTACAAAGCTTGTGATACGGCTACCCGAGACAGACAGAGCTTCTGTATCACAAGCTACCCGAGAATCAGAAGCTCCCGATATAGTTATCTTCTTACAGAGCTTAGTTCTCTCTTTATAGCACTGTCGGGTCACCACTAACAAAGCGTTACTTTCAAATGAAGGAAAAATTTTGTAAGGACAAAGTCAATCTGTTTTCCGGTAAAAAACTCTTTTTGGTGAGATTATTTAACTATTTATTGCAAATAGTAAACAGAAAAGTAGGTGTTCAGGCAAAACAATTGGTCCATTTTAAATTAAGATGAAAATAATTCTTATTCTTATCTAAAGATTGACCCTATCAACGGTAAATATATATATAATATATATATAATTATATATTATTGAATTAATAAATAAAGATTGGACACCGATAACGATAAAAATATTTAAAATGATATCTTCGTATATTCTTGTTAAAAATAAATTAATTATTATTTTTTTATATAGAAACTAATGATGACCGTTCAACCATTAAAAAAATATTTTAATTAATAAAATAAGGACTGCACCAGTTAGCGATGAAAAATTTAAAAAAAATCCTCGATATTTATGTCTGAATTCATTGGCTGTGAAGGGAAGATCAGAAAGTAAAATATAGTTTTTTATCTATCTTATATTAATTTACTTTTAACATTACACTCCATGGAAGATAAAAACTAAATTAGTTTATGAATTTTTTTGGTTTGTTAAATAAAAATATATTTTTATTATAAATATATTTTAATTAAAATTATATCATTTATTTTTTTTAGAAAAAAATCATAAAATAAACTCAATTACAGAATTAACAACTATTTTAAATAATTAATTATGAAAATTTAATTACAATATTGCAATTATCTATCAACATTGTGCAATAGTTTTTCAAAATATTATAAATTTTGATTTAAAAAAATAACAAAATATATAATATTAGTGCTCTACATTCATACATTCCATTATCATATTTTCCTATGAGATGCCTTAAAGTGAAACATGGGTTTAAAGCTATCTTCATACTGAAGTTACATGTTTAAAATTAATGCCTAAAATTTTATTTCACATATAAATTATTTTTTTTTTAAATAAAAATAAATTAAGCATGGCAAATCTCTCATGGTGTCTTAATTTAAAGTTATACTTTAACTCTCTCTATATATCTTTTAAATTTCAATTTATCAAGTGCTGAATTTATTAAATGTATATTATTATATTAATTTTTTTTTTCAAAAAGTTTTCACTTTCTCTTGGTTTTACAATTTTTAAATAAATTAAGTTTATTAATGTTTTGGAAAAAAATAAACATTAAACAAAATATTTTGAAATAACTAAATAAAAATCATTTTTATGTGGTTTTAAATTGATTTGTGTTTATGTTGTTTTAAATTGAATTCTAAAATATAAAACTTATATTAAAAAATAAAAAATTTAAAAAGAATCCTATTCTCCAAGTGGTCATAATTTTCAATTTGTTACAATATATGAACAATACCATGTTTACCAATACCCCATGCCAAAAAAACATAACTTTAATGAAAACCAAAATATTTTATAAATGTCTTACTTTGATTTTATTTTACAACATTTTTCACATTAACACTTAATATTTTGAGTATAACTATTACCCCCATTTCATCAACGATATTGTTAACTTGTAAATAGGGTTGTTACAATACCATGACCAAGTACCATGACTTATCAATACCATTTCCCAAAAAACCTAGAACTCATTTCAAAATCAAAATATTTTATTTTAATTTTATTTCATAACTTTTTTATACTCATTATGTTCCCCACCAACTATGTAAACAATCTATGACATTGTGTTTATTGTTAGTAGCGTTCCTTACACTACCATAGGCCAATAACGTGGCTTATCAATACCGTTTTCCCAAAAACCAAAACTCATTTCAAAATCAAAATATTTTTATTTTATTTTATTTCATAACATTTTATACTCACTAAGTTAGTCACCAAATGGGTACACAATCTATAACCTTGTGTTTATTGATGGTCTATTATATGAGAGATCAATTTTTATTTTTTATTTTTTTATTTAAAACAAAATTCTTAAAATTTAATTGAAAGTAAATTTTGAAATACATAAACTCAATAGAGTAGATAAAAGTGACCTTGTTATGTTAAATTTTTATATTACGGTACTTTAAATTATATTAAGTATGCTTAATTTATATCTAAGTATTGTACGACAATGACTATTAACGTCCGCTAAGGTTGATATGGTCTATGAGATCTTAAGAAAGAAGTGGTTAATTGGGATTGTTTAAAACTGTATTTTTGTGATAGAAAGTGAGGGAAAGAAGTGTTTGTAGGTCGTTGTAGTTTTTTTGACTAAACAAGTTGAGGAGGTTGGTCATGGGGAAAATGATTTTCAAATGAGAGTGGATGTGAGTAAGGGTTGTACAATCCAAGAGAAAGTATTTTTCATACTCAACTCTCTTACTTTCGCAAAGAAGGCATATTCTCTCGTGGCAAGGTATCTTAGGAATAGAACAAAGTCTCATTTTACTCCAAAGATCATGAAAATTAGTTTTAATCCTTGAAATATTCATTCTCTTCTTAGCACACATTGAGATAGAAATGTAATTATGGTTAGCAACTATGGGATCAATAACCTCCTCATAGTATCTTAACTTTCTTTTCTCCCCTAACTCCTTATCACTCCACAACTTATCCTTGAATTTGGAAGTAATGATGTTTTTAATATTATCCTTATTCCCCAAGATGATCTACTCCTTTATCTCCCAATGATGGATCTAGGACTTGGCATCCTTATGCCACCCTCGATTGAGTCCAAGGCGGTTTTGACTAGAGTTATAAGAAATTTTTGGTAGTCTCTTGGCTTCCATGTTGTACAACTTCTTCTTATACATCAAATACCTAAAAATAGTCACGCATTCAATACAGGAAAGGCTATCCTCAATTAAGAGAATAGGGTATATAGTGGTACATTAGTCTTGAGGTTGTAGGTTATGAATTGCTTTTGGTTCATTTGAATACTTCTCCATGACTCTCTAGATATAGTGCAAACCCATACTCACATCCATATAAAATAATAGGGGTGACGAGAGTCTCGAAGGGGAAATTATTTTACTCCAAACCCAAAGATCACTCATCTTACAATATTTTTTAAGCCCATAGTAAGATTTCTGACCTCCTATAATCCTTTTCTTAATGCTACAGTTCGAGTTGATGTGATAGTGGATGCCCATAACTAAATATTGTGTTAGAGTCCTATGATTGATAGGATGAAATGATGATTGAATATTTTCTTTCAATATATCAAATTGTAATTAATATTACACGTTGCAAATGTTTCCCAAAAGAAAAAAAATAAAAATAAAAATAAAAAATGAAAAGAGTGTATGTAAAGATAAAAATATAATAAAAGAATTAGAAAAAAAAAATATGAAAACAACCCCGTAAAAAGAAAAAGAGTGAAAGTTATGCAAATTCAAATGCCACCAGGAGAAAAATTGTTTTGTTTTGAAAAATAAATTAGGAATTGTGTGCACCTTGTTTTAAATTCCATAATCATATATATTTGTTTGAATCATACAATATAATCATTCTCAAACACATTTGAATTTTTGTTGTTAGGCTAGACAATAATTTAACCAAATTGTTTAAACTTGGTTAAAATTATGTAGATAGGTGAAATTATTGATCCAATTGTTTAAGCTGGATTAATAATTTAAGTTTGAAGGTTAGAAATTAGATTAGGACAAATATCTCCTCCAAAGGAAAATAAGAAGGGTCTACACATTTAAATGTACCCTTGGTTTCTAGCCTTTCTTTCCAAAATTATGATGAAAAACATTAAAACTTTATTATTCATGCTTTAAAGAGATATAAGATTTGTCCTAACTTTTTGCACATATAAACAAAAGTGAAAAATGACAATATGTTATGTCATCGAGAGGATAAATGGCAGGCCCAATCTAATACGTGTGTCCTTTACGATGGTATTCCATAGTCCTCAATGCTTTTCGTTCCTTTGTGCCCTTTGTAATGTTATCGATGGACGGGGGGTCCGAAAAGGTGGTTTCACTCATCGTTACTGCACCTTATGTG
This sequence comes from Pinus taeda, assembly GCA_000404065.3. NCBI lineage: Eukaryota > Viridiplantae > Streptophyta > Pinopsida > Pinales > Pinaceae > Pinus > Pinus taeda. The sequence goes on along the minus strand of APFE031460262.1, from coordinate 2,752 downwards.
TGACCCTCGTTCTTTCGCAACCCCCCTCTGAATACCGTATACCGCCCTCCATCCCTCTGAAAACTACCTAACCCTGTCCTTCCAACCAACGGTTCCCTGCACCTACACGAGTAACCCCTCCATGACATGTGTCTAATAGTTTTCCTTACCTGTTATGGATTTAATATTCATATAAGTTATGATTAAACCTCCTAACAATCATGCACCTTTAACGAATTATTACTTAACCATAAAAATCTCGTTATCCATTACTATTACACCCTTTGTTGAATCTAATCCTACACCAATGACGGCAAGGAAAGGTATAACAACTCTCGACATTCAAATGTTCACTTCAATTATAATCATGTTGTTAATGATGAACGTAAAACATGGCATTGAAAAACATATACATTTTGTGGATTACATAACCATAAATTTTCTAAGCGTTGGAAAAGAATAACAACACCCAAAATGAGGAGGCATCAAAGACCATCTCAACAAAAGGTAAAGAAACAAGCTAAGCAGATTTGGAGGAAGAAAATGTATTGCAATCATTGCAACAGAGGTGGTCATCCGAGGGCCACATGTTGGAGTCTCCATCCAAAGCAGCACCTTAAAGACAAAGTTTCGGTGTATGAACGAGGTGAAACAATTGTTCGACAAGCAAAACCACCATAGGGGGATGAACCATTCATAGGGATAACTGAAAAATGGTTTCTAGATATCTTAGATTGTCATGGTAGTGATTTTGTAATCATTTGTTGCATTTTAAAATGTAAAATTGATGATGTGTTTTCCATCACTTGTTAAGCAACAATGATGTCTGGTCTTGTTTAGAGTTGCATGATAAACTATGAAAGTGATGTTGTGTTTCCAGCACTTGTCAAGGAAAGAAAAGTGTTTTGCCTTATTTTTGTAAATCATGTGATGCAGTGATGACGTGTTTTCCATCACTTGTTGAAGCAACAATGATATGTACCTTGTTTTCGTAGCTCGGGTATTGTCTTCATTTTGATGTAAACTTGACCACCGAGTATGTGTTATAAAATTGTGGAAAGTATGGGATGCTTGGGTCATTAATTGGTCATGAAACTCAAGCATGTAATTTTCAAAAACAATGTACGATAGGTTGCATAGATTGCAGGTGTCAGCTCATTGCTTAATGCTCTGAAGAGCAAAGGAGAAGGAGATGGAAGCATGACCTTTTTCAGGGTGCTTATGATGCAGATAAGGTACAAAGAAGTTGCATAATATTTTTCATGCCTTTGGAGGACCAAAAGCTCCTTAGTGGGGAGCACTGATCTAGGTGGCTTCAGGGACACACGCTGGACAAAGAGGGCTTATGGAAGCTCAAACAAAAAACAAAGCATAGATCTTGTCGTCCTCATCACAACAGTGTGAAAGATTTGTCAATCTGAGCTCATATGAGGGAAAATGAGCCAGTCATATTTTTGGTCAAAGTTGCGCTATGGGCCAGGTTTAAGTGTCCTACAATTTGACCAACCTCGAGGCATGAAACCTGCATACCAATTCTTTCTTACCCTTCACAACAAAGCCTTCATGTTGCTTGATGTATATCTCTTCTTCTAGATCCCCATGAAGAAATATTGTCTTCAAATCCATCTATTCTACCTAAAAATCAAAAGCAAAAACAACATATAAAAGTAATCTAATGGAAGCTAACTTGGCAATAAGAGAAAAAATATCACCAAAATCATTTCCTCACACCTCGGAATAACCTTTTTCTAGCAGCCAAGCTTTGTATTTCTCCATCTTTCCTTTTTCCTTAATCTTCTTCTTGAACACCTAGTTACCTCAAATGGGTTTTTGAGAGAGCAACTCCACCAGATCCCAAGCCTCATTTTTGTCCAAAGATGCCACTTCATCAACAATTCCCTCCTTCCAAATTTTTCCATCATCTGAATCTACTACCTCCTTGACAATTCTAGGATCATCATCAGTAATAGATAGAGAAAATGTTGAATAGAAAGTAGATAGACTATAAATTTATGGCTTCTTTCTCTCTCAAACTGATCTTCTCAAACATGGGAATCTTCCTCTTCTAATTCTTGTTGTGTTGTAGAGTTTGATTCTTCCTCCTTTAGCTCAAACTCTAGATTTTGAGGTTCCTCTGGTTGGAATTCATGGTTAACAACATCTTTCATCTCTCTAAATGCCACATCTTGGTTGTACACAACCTTCCATGTTTCCAGGTTCCAAATTGTATAACCTTTTAAACCATCCTTATACCCAATAAAGACGCACCTTTCAGATTTACTATCCAACTTGGGTATTTTCTGATTTGGAACATGTACATATGCATCATAGCCAAATACCCTCAAATGTTAAATAAAGGGGTCATTATGAGTCCATACGTCATGTCGAGTATTATCCTCCAATGGTGATGAAGGTGATCTATTAACTAGGTAACGTGCAGTCTTTATTATCACTGCCCAAAATTCGTATCCTAACCTGGTGCCATTAAGCATGTTTCTTCTCGTTTCCATCAACTTCCTATTCATTCTTTCTACAACTCCATTTTTCTAAGGTGTTTATGGAGTAGTCTTTCATCATTGTATACTGCACTTCTTATGGATCTTCAAATTCTTTCTTGCAGAACCCTTCACCATTATCTCTCCTCAACACCTTGATCTTCTTCTCTATTTAATTTTCCACCAAAGCCTTAAATTATTTAAACCTATCAAAGACTTCATATTTGTTCCCGAGGAAATGTATCCATATATTCCTTGATAAGTCATCTATAAATGAG
>APFE031460260.1:0-10316 GCA_000404065.3 Pinus taeda | reverse complement strand
TTTTGAATGGTGGGGGGTTTTTATGAATCTACCCTGACTGTCTCTAAATCTAGGCATAATGAACATGATTTCTAATTGTGTTTTTGCTTATTTTTGTTTATTGAAATTTTTTTCTTTTTAAATCCTTTAAGTACGCCTCCCCGGCAACGGTGCCAAAATGTAGTGTCCTGTCTAGGGTGCTAGACAAGGCTATATTTATTATCAACCAGGATGCGTAGACTTAGAGGCATGCGTCTAAAGTATATAGACATAAAGGATTATTAGCTAAGTGGTTATGATGGTAGGTCACAAGACTTCTTTACGGAAGATTGAGGTATGTTACCTATCACTCAAACACTTAGGCCACTCAGTTAATCTACCTAATTACAACACTGTCATTCAATTCATTTACCAAATTAAAACATTGTGTATCACTGCAAACCAAGATTTCAATCTCCTTACAGAGACACTATGCATAAAACCCCTGTTCAGCAAATACTCATCATTCACTAACATTCATGCAAGATAAAAACATACAGAACTCGTAAGCATACTTTGAAATGATAACAGGGTTCATGACATTGCTTTAAAAGACAACAAAGGATCGAATCCCTTACAGGATACGATTCACGATCTCAGTGATGAACTATTCAAGCACGATCATAAACATAAACCATACGCATTCTATCGAAATCAACAACCAATTCTAATCACTGCGCATATCATTTAATACCCTAAGTTGCAAATGAAAAGAAAATGACAGTATACCAAGTTAACGCAGGGCCCGTCCGCGTTCCAGAGGTATACTGGACTGTGATCAACCGATTATTAAATCAATGCAACAAGGGAAAGATCGTGACTGTAATTAAGTCTTTGATATTAAGTTCAAATTATGTTTTCAAACGAAACAATGATAACCAACTACTGACTCAGAACTGTGTTTACATATGGTTTTATAACCCTTACATTTCGAAAACAAATGTACATTCATGATGTGGCTGTTGCCGCTTTTACCATGTCGTGATTTTTAAAAATGTTTCTATCCTAAACTGATTTCAAAAAGGAACAAAACTAAATCAATTGAGAATGCTTTGCTGTTGCTGCCTTTGTCGCCAACATGCTATACTTTGACCTTCGTTGACCGCGCATGTAGGAGGGTCAATTCTGCTGTAGGATAGGTATTCGTCCATGCTTGGAAATTCTACTTTTCATCCTTGCCCTTCGCTCTAGCCTAGCTGTCATGCCACATGTCAAACAATGAACCAATTACAGGATGTTGGAACTTCCTGTAGCCATTTTACCGAAAATTCCTAATTCGTTAACATAAAACTCCTAGATCAATTTTAATGCATTTTAATAACTATAGGACTATTAACTAATCAATTTTCAAGGGATCTGAGAGATATATGATGGAAAGAGGTAGGAAAATGATATGTTTTAGGAGGAAAAAGGAGGTCATGGAATGGTACCAACAAAGCTCATTGAAAGTAAATGGTAAATGTGTAAATGAATGTGTATCCCTAAATTATGTTCATTTTCCTATTAAGATTTATGTGCATGTGACATTGATGACTTTAGAACTCGAAACAAAAGTTTTGAAAATAATTAATATGTGAAGTTCAAAAATCATGAGTCTATCTTTTGGAATTCATGCGATTCTGTCCATTTCACCAAGTGGGAAGATTGTTGAGACACTTAGACACCATAGCAATAGATGGGCGACCAATGTTGCAATTTAGACATTCTAGCAATAGATGGGAGGCCAACATAACAATTTTATGACCTAGAAACGAAATCTAGATGAAACAAATTACCCATGAGCATAGATCAAAGGAATGAGCATCACCAAATCCACAACAAAAACTAAAGATATCCATTTAACCCAAACTTGTGTAGTTCTTTTTTCTATAACGTTTGAAAGATGTTATATGTTTTAATTGTTTAAAGTCATGCAAAGTATAGAGGTGTGGAATAAGCTTTCATTGTGCCTCCACGCTCATAGCCACCCACAAAGCAATTTCATTGGAGCTCATTTGCATCCCGATATCAAATAAAATGTGCCAACTTTAATATAGTAGTGCACACGTTTGATCGTCCACCCTTATTTTAGAGGTACAAACTTAATTCACAAATGTAAAATCACACTCAATATACATTTAATCAATCACCCTTCAAATTTTCATGTCCCAATATTTAATAAGGCAAAAACGTTAATTATTAATTGATTAATATGTAGTGTTGTATAGAGGGAGGTATGTGGAAATGTATGCAGAGATACCAAACACTGCGAAACACTATTTTGCTCCTTGCTCCACACAACCGTTTTTCTACACAAAAAAATACACTTCATTGAATATTGCATAATAAGCATTTAATACACAAATGTATGTGAAGATGTAGAAAATTACAAATGAAAGCTCCATTGTTCCTCTCTTGCCAAACACTGATTTCATGTTCATGTAGGGGCTTAACTTCCATCATTTAGGGACTATGCACATCCCTTGTATGTAAAGTATTCAATAGCCTTGCGAAACTCTCGTTCAGAAATAGGTTGTAGTTTCAGCATCTCCCGTTTCTCCACGAGTACTTCATCCTTTGAAAGCCTTTCCACTCTAGAGCTTGCCCTGTCTCCTTTGAATCTACTATATCTAGTTTCTCTGCACATATCAAACAAAATAGGGAAGTGATTAAATTTAAGAAATTGCATGTTCTCACATATTCTTGTATAATTCACGTGTAAGTGTGGAGGTGCTTCTCTACACTTCTTTACCTCCACACATACCCACTCTCCCTCACATCCTTCATTCTGCACAGATTCACGACTCCGTGCACCCGTTCTCCCACACAACTAAATATCTAAAAGTTTAAGATGAAAAAAAGTTTAAAATAAAATAAGAGGAAAATTCCTTAATAGTACGTGTGATAGTGTCAGTGTCAAAGCACTCACCGATGAAACACCGACCCCTTACTTAAAGGACATGCTCAGAGCACTGTGTAAATGTCACTGTTAGAGCACTCACTAACAAATTGACCACTCACAAAATTAGTTTTTTTTTTTTTTTGATGAATTGTCAGGCACTGACAAATATCGAAAATAAATCGCCCTCCACTAGGGGAATTATGTCACATTAGAGTTCACGCAGCTAATCGAAAATTAGAAATAAGATTTCCAAAAATTAGAAATTTATTTTTAAATTTACTAGAAAATAGAAATATTAAGCATTTTCACAAACTTTAGTTAAAATTGAAAAAACACAACAAAATAATAGACAGTGAACAAACTTGATGCTAGGTGTATAATCCCTAGTGAGACAAAGACTAATAATATGTTAGAAAGAGTATGAAATAAACAACACATAGTTGTTTTGATAATATTTTTTTTAATCCAATAAAAAAAATGGTTAGGATTTCAATTAAATGTAAATGTGTAATCAATAATTATAAATTTCTCTAAAATTAATTTGGAGATCACGCTTTTATTTAAATATTCAAATTTACAATTTAAACATTACAAATTACTATTTTAGTAATCCCTATCCATCCAATTTCAATTTTATAACTTACCATTTTAAATTAGATTAAAAAATAAATGTAATAGAAATTATTTAGAAAACTAAAAACATGCTCATCATATAAATAAGCGCTACATAGTAGCTAGTACGTGCCCTTTAAAATTAATATACTTAATTAACAAATAAAGACAAATTTCAACCACAATAAACTAATAGAATATTTATTATTGATTGCCATACACACATCTATAAGTTTTATTAATTTTTACAAAATGTTTTTTATAAATAATAAGTACCTTAGATTGAAATAAACAATATAAATATAGAAAAGAAATTTAAATAAATAAATAAAAACAAAAACAAAACAAAATTAGTAAGAAGTTACTAAAGTTATTAAAGACCCTAATTAAACTCAACCTCACTTTCAAATAATAAATTATATAATAATAAAAAAAATTGTATCCCTAATGTTAAATTATGGATAAGCGTTATAAATTTTTGGTTAAAGACAAACTAATACCCACTCAAAGACAAAACTAAATGGGTTATATCATTCCAGCGGAGGGCAGGTATAACAATAAGTAATATAAATAAAAATATAATATAGGAAAATGGCCATTTACACTATTATGTATTTGGTTAACATTTAGATTGGGTTGTAAATGAGAATGTAATTTATGTATCCGGAATTTTATTATTAAGATTTTTGATGGACAATTTAAATTTTTAATCGAAAAAATATATAAAAAATAAATTTGATTAATTGAAACAAAAAAAATTAAATATCTTATATACATATTTGACTATTAAACGATCTTATGATTATTTAACATTAACGTCATCTAAATTTTTTTCTAATTTTACTTTAATTTTTTTCCAAAATATTAAATTTATTTTTACATTCAAAAATATAATTTAAATAACCCCTCAACCCACTCAATTCCAATAAAAAATCTGATACTAATGGGATGCCACCAAATTCCAATTAAAAGTCTTATACGCCCATAATAAGATGTACCCAAAGTCTGTATGAAAAGATGGCATACACAACATTTCCATGTGTACGAGCAAAGTTTGACAACAAACCACCCCAATAAGAAGATAAAGTAGAGAGAGATATATATATATATGCTTTACCTAGGTATAAAGCAAGATGCTTTCACATTAACTTACTGCCTTTAAGGGTGGGTCCCTCACGCAACACCACCATCTCTCAACTCTCGGAACACGGGAACTATTTCAAAAGGCTTAACGCTGGTTAAGCGGCAATGCGGCATCTCCACAACCCTTAATCCTCGCCCTTTCGGCAACCTTGGGATATGAGCCAGACCGTGGTTAGCTTTAACAACGGCAAACAGGCTGGCGTGGGGTCCACATTCCAGGTGCCATGCCGCGGTGGACGGGACAAGTTAGACAACGGCAATATCGAGAACTTTCCGGGACTCGTTTTCTGACTGTTGATGTTAACGTTATATATCAGAAGTGAATGATTGTTATTCCGCCTACTGAGCAGCTTTGGGTACTCTCATTACTTTTCTGTTTTCTCTGGTTCTTGGTGGTAGCTCGGCTGAGGGGAAGTGTGTTCAGGACATTCCACATTGTGCTCTCCAGGGGTTTGTTGGGCTTCCGGAGCACCTGAGTGTATCATTTTAGTGGTTTGGGGTCATTTTTCCGGCATAATGAAGATTTTGGGGCTTGGATTTGCGTTTCTTGTCCTGCTGAGCTTACAGTGCTCTGCAACTGCGTTCAATATCACGAAGATCTTGGCCAAATTCCCAGAATACAGCAAGTTCAATCATGATCTCTCGCGGACGAAGCTGGCGGACGAGATCAACAGCCGGCAGACGATTACAGTTCTGGCGTTGAGTAACAGTAACATGGACGCGCTTAGTGGCCTGGATCTGGCCTCCCTCAAGCGTGTGCTCAGCCTCCATGTGGTGCTTGACTTCTTCGACCCCAAGAAGCTCCACGAGATCACTAACGGGACAACGCTCAGCACCACGCTCTTGCAGACCACAGGAACGGCCCCAGGCAACACTGGCTTCATCAACATTACAGATCTGAAGGCTGGAAAGGTGGGGTTTGGCCTCGCGGCACACGGCGCCAAGCTGGATGCCACGTACGTCAAATCGGTGAAGCAGGAGGGCTACAACCTGTCGGTCATCGAGGTGAGTAAGCCGATCACGACCAACGTGGCGGCTGCGCCAGCCCCTGCGCCCTCCGATGTGAACATCACTGCCGTTATGATCAAGGGCGGGTGCAAGATCTTCGCCACCATGATCTCCACCACCGGCGTCGCCAAGACCTTCGAGGACGCCGTCCAGGGCGGGCTGACTGTGTTCTGCCCGACTGACCCTGCTTTTACTGGTGCCACAAACAAGCTGCTGAAGAAGCTGCCCAGTGATGACCAGGTCTCCGTGTTGGAGTTCCACGCGCTGCCCATCTACAGTCCACTTGGTACCCTTAAGACCACGAATGGCCCCATCAGCACGATAGCGAGCCCCTCCCCCCGCAAGTATGTACTCACGGTGTCTTCCTCCGGCGATACGGTGATCCTAAACACCGGTGTCAGTAAGGCCACGATCAGCGGCACTCTGCTCGACGACCAGCCCCTTGCGATCTTTACGGTGAACAAGTTGCTCGAGCCCAAAGAGCTCTTCGCCGCGGCTCCGACCCCCGCTCCGACACCCGCACCCGTGGAGGCACCCGCCCCCGTGGTCGAGTCACCTAAGTCTAAGCCCGTCTCGTCGCCTCCGGCTCCAGCTGGACCTAGCGGAAGCCCTCTTCTTGCTAATGCTAAGGGTCCCTCTGCATCCGATTCCAGCACGTCGTCCGCCCCTGCCTCTGCCGGTGTCTGCCGTGGAATTTTAGCCTTCTTGGTTGCGTGCGTAGGGGTTTTAGTTTTCATGTTATAGGCAACGTAGCGGCGCTACGGGGAGTCGATCCTGGAGAGAGACGAATAAGAGAACTGCGCCACCTGGCTTACTTATTGATTAGAGTAGCTATTGCTCCTGCTGTTACTGTTCTCAGGTTGGTTATGGTTACTGATTATTATTTCATTTATATTTTGAAATAATTGTAAACATAATTTGCTGCCCGCTCTGCCTTATAGTTGTTTGTAGCGTTTGGATGATAGAGATATTATCATGTTGGGCAGTGGGGCTGCTGGTGTCCGTGCATTTTGCTGCTGTGTGTATATTCTTATGATAGCTTGCTTCTTTTTGTCCTTCGTTTGATTTGGCTAAATCAATGAGTTCTACTCATCACTTCATTAATCTATGAACAGTCCTCATTTTGTTCCATGTCCACGTGGAATGCATTCTCTGTTGTTGCTTTATGGTACCAGAGTCAGTGACAGTAATGACAGTAATGGCGTACCGTCACCGACGAAGTGACAGCATTTTCTCATTATAACTAAAATTCAAAACCTAATGAATGGATGTGGTGGTTGATAATGAATGCAATTCGTTGAAAATGTTGTTCACACTCATTTTTTCTTTAAAAAAATAGGTTTATAAACAATTGTCAAATAAATTTGATTGGAAGATGTCGTTTTCGATCTAATGAATCTTTAGAAATAAATGAGGCTTTCAAAAAGTGGCATTATAAACAACTGATGAATAAATTTGAATAGAAAATATAGTTTTCAATCTAAAGAATCCTTACACATAAATGAGAATTTAAAAAAAAGTCGCATTATAGACAACTGCCAAATAAATTTGAATAGAGGGTGTCGTTTTCGATCTAATGAAATAATGCGATTCATTGATTTTTTTTAGTAAGTGTAAGATTTTTTTGTTGCTTCTCGAAAATGACAGTCACGCCTCACATGAGCGGTTGTGGCCCCAAGTTATTTTAGATTATAAAATTTGATTTCATGACAGCCAAGGCTCCGCGTCTTGTATTGAAAATATGCGACTGTCGGCTGTGCCATTTCTAGCTGGCACCCATTTCCCCAGTTGAATAGTAGGTGACAGCCTTACTTTTTCAACGAAGCACTATCCCAGTGGGCTTAGTGGTACTGACAAATCAAATAGATTATCTACATTTGATATAAAATCCACTTTAAAAAACATTCAAAAATAATAAATAAATGTGGATAACAATCTCACAACTTTTTCAACATGTGTGCCATACTACCTGCAAATATCAAATATCATGTGACACTCACTCATTTCCCAATATTGGGCGGACCCGCATCATTGTTGAGTTGAATCCAACTAATCCACATATATAGATTAGTTTCATTAATGAGCACCCCTGATTTGAGTATTTATAAATTTGTCATGAGCACACGCCTGATTTGAGTATTTATAAATTTGTCATGAGCACACCCTTGATTTGAGTATCTAAAAATTTGTCTGTCTTCCTTATATTATATCATATCTCAAAGCTTGTACATCATGTGCATATTTTGCTAAATATAATTTGAGATAAGAAAACTTTAAAGTTTTCAAATGCAGACAATGTTATAATGAAAGACTCTGATGTTAAAGAAGTATTGAATCAATTTTTAAAACGATTTTCATTTTTCATTTTTATTGAATCAATTTTTAAAACGATCTAATTTTCATTTTTATTAAGTCGAGAAAGGTTTCATAGTTTGGTATATAGTAGGTTTATAGGTGTAATATGAATATATAAATAACCGAAGGCAGTATCTCACCGGAAAGTTGCCGGAGACAACCGAAAATCGTTACAAATTGCAAACTCGACGGCAGGAGCCCAATTTATATTCAAGGTAGGTCGACTGTAAAGGCATTGTGTGAGTTTCTGTATTGGGTGAGCGCGGAGGTTTCGGAAGAGTGGCAGCAGAGCGCTTCCATTACCTTCAGCAATCGGCGAATGGAGCACATCTGCCCCTCGGACAGGATGGAGACAAGGAAGAAGGGGAGACAAGCGGAGAAGCAGCAGAATGCAGGGGTGGAGAACAGAAGCAGAAAAGGCAAGTCTTCAATGCAGAAGGATTTACCATTTACGGTGTGGGAGGTGGAGGATGACTCGGATGAAGACCTGGTTAAGGGCGCTGCGAGTGTTCACCTGAACTCCCAGAAGAACGTGGCAGAGGAAGCAAAGCAGCAGGCGGGGGATGACCATCCCGAATTTCGGGAGTCGGGGGCCCGTCGTTATGGCTTGCGGAAGCGCAGCACTTCCCCTGACAGAGAAAGGGATCTGCCTGGTAAGCGTGGCAAAGGGCAGAGGGAGACCGTGAAGGAGGAAGGGGAGACTTCCAGGCGCCAGGGTAAAGGCAGAAAACCAAGGGAAACTGTTAATCACAGAGTTCGCAGGGCTGAGCAAGCCTTCATTTGTAATTCCCATCCGGCCGTTCGTAGAATCATGCAATTCCTCAAAGAGAAAGCGCTGCAGAATAATTCGGATGACGAAATGGAAGAATGGCACTGTCTCCTTCACGACTTGGGCCATACCAGAGGGCGTAAGTCCTTATTCAAGCAGTCGCTGCACATCTATTGGGTGATGAAGGGGCTAATGGCCAAGGAGATGGTGGAGCTGGCCCAGGGAGATCCTAACATTCGCAGAGAACTGAGCTGGATTCGCATAGCACTGACAAAGCAGGAGGAGCAACTGGATGCTATCCAGCAAGTGCTGAATCAGGATCGTTCTGGACCAGCGGGAGCAGCCAACCAGCAACCTGATGGTGGCATCGACTGATTTAAGATATGTGTAGAATCTGCAATGGGTTTTTTTGTTATAGCTTTGTACATGTGCAAGATAGGAAAAAGAAAGTGGTACAGAGTAGTAGTTTTAGTAATAGTTTCAGTAAGTTTCAAGACTGCATAGTTTACTTAGCTAAGACTGCTAGGCTATGGACCTACTATTTTTGGGCTGCAATTAAGAACTATAGATGGTGCTATGACCCGGTTTCCCCTAGAGGGCGGGCCTCTACTCTTTTTTTTGATATGCTGTAATGTTTTATGGATCAAGTAATAGAATGAGAACCATCCTAGCTTACAAAAAAAAAAAAAAAAAAAAAAAAAAAAATTCAGAAAATAAAAATAAAAAAAATCAATACTTACCTTAAAGCCTTGCTTCTCCTTGCTTATGTGGCTATAGAATTTCACCTTAGGGTTTAACTCTCCCTCAACCACTTGACAATAAGAGTTTTTCATTTTAGGAGTTTTAGATTTAATGGGTTTATGTACTTACTATAATATATAGGGAGTTTGACATGTAAAGTAGGGGAATCACTTATTAGATTAGATCCAAACCATGTTAGCCTTGTCCGTTTTTTTTTAAAACATATATATGTTCTGCAGTGTGCCCTGTGTAATGCAACACACATCTGCGGCTTGTGTAATACAACACACCGATATATTATAACACTTTTGATTCTATCTAACTTGTTCATTGTTGCTCCTGTTGTAATATAACGCACCAACATGCCTCTGCCAAACAACACAGTTAAGTCATTGCGGTGCATTTATCATTACAAATTGCATCGTCATAATTTAAAATTATTTAAAAAAAATATTTTTCAGTGAAAGTTCTGAACAATTAAATGCTTGGTGCATTCAATGGCCTAAACACACCAATGCATTTATTCAAATAAATGCACCAGTTACTAAAGATTTTTTTGGCTAAAAATTATTTGATTTATGTATAAAATATATTTAGTGGATTTTGTATTGAATGGTACAAGTTGTTTATTGATTAAAAAAATTCTGAGGTGTAAAGTAATAAAAATATTGATCGACACAATGATAGCACATCGAAAAAAGCAGAGAAGACAAGTTCTTTGTAAATTCTTTACAAAATTAATATGTTTGAAATATATGTAAGTTTAATTAATATGTATTGGTTAGTGTG
>APFE031460257.1:0-18408 GCA_000404065.3 Pinus taeda | reverse complement strand
CAGGAGTCAATATTATCTTGGGCAGTCTTGTTATTAAAATAATCATCAAAAAGGATTATAGTAGTGAACATCGACAACAATATTTGAAAATGCAGCATTTATTTGATACAGCTCATGTGGATCAGCGTTTCCAATCCTCTGGCACATGATAACATATGTTGTGGCAGAGTATTTCCGCACAGTTTGATAGCCATTTGAATAATAGGAAGCCAAAACATCCACAGGAACAGTTGTTGCTAGATGTTCCTTTAGCAATTCAATACCTAAGAGCATACTATTGTTACTATATCTGCTCAGAACACAGTAATAGCATCAGGACCTTGGATTATATTCAATGCACTCCTCTATGAACACATTTAATGGTTGCTACTTAATGTAATTACTTGTGACAATCCATAAATATGTGCATTGGGAAATTTGAGTTCCTATATCTCTATCCTTAAAAATCAATGAATTTCAGTCTACTAGACAATCAACAATCCGATGTAAAACCCTCTTTTCGTGGCATATAAAAGAACTGGAAGCACAATCTGCATGCTACATACACACCTCGAAGCAAGGAAATCAATAACCGTTAAACTTTTGGAAATATGGTCCGAAGAGTTAGACCAATCAGCAGATCCATCTCTGCTGGCACTATGCTCCATTCCATTTTGTGAACCAGGTGCTGCGTGGAGGTAAACAATAACCTTTAAACCATAATGATCTGCCCATTTAAAAGCATTATCGAGAGATTGCAAAGATCCTCCTACGAAAGGTGCTGGTGGATTCGGATCATATGCATTCCACCACCCAACAGGAATTTTAACAGTATTTATACCATTTCTGGAGAGGAATTTGAAATCCTTATCTTTAATAAAGCTGATTCTATGTCTATGGCAAACTTTCTTTGCTTTATCACTGCCATATCCATTTGCAAGCTGGTAATCTCCATGCAAATCATTGGCAACTATAATCATCTGGAAGGTTGTTGAATTGTCATGCCACCCAGGATCTCCTTGGTAATTTGCTGTAAGCTACTCCTGGGATTGTGCCTGCATATACATTCCATTGAACACCCTGATATGCACTCAGTTAGGATGTTTTATGGTGCCTAATTATGTGGAATGTTTCCCAATCAGCAGGAGAATCTGCTTCTACAGACATGTTACCTCCTCCTTCGTTTTCCGCTGTTAGGAATTGACCACTAAACACTCTAAGTTGATACATGCCATCTGAGAATCTCCTCATCTTGAAAGTCTCCCAGGTAGAAGCATTGTCCAGGTAAATCGGAATTGCACTTTGTCTTTAACATAATTTATGTTGCCTTTGTCCAACATAAAGGCACATTTTTAAGCATGTATGTCTGAACAATGAATTCATAAGAGGGCTTACTATTGGTATTATGGGTACAACTGTAATAACTATGATCTTTGTGGAATCATTATGGAACTGGTAGGCAGACATGTTTCATTTTTGCTATACCTAGCGTGTATTGCCTGGAATAGTACCATCGCCTTTGTAGTTCAAAGTCTTTCAAGAAAGTATTCTAAATGTAAGCATAGAATTCTATTCTACTTTTTATAAATCCAAGATAGGGTAGCAATGGTTCTTCTTTTAATAAGTGCCAATGACACTAGTGATGCTTTCTTTTGTTGTTCGTTTTTAGCAACACCAGATAAATGAATGAACAAGCACACAGATAAACTGTGAGAAAGTAAATGTTATGAAATATATCTTCATTATATTTTTAAGGGTCCTTTACCCTTTGAAGAACTTGGATTTAAAATTAGGAAAGGATGTTTATACAAGTTTCCTATTTAGGTAATGCGTTCAGAGCACAAATTTTTGGATCTGGGAAAAAGAATATTGGGTAATGGCCTGACATTGATTTTCAACTGAATTGCATGTTACTTTGTTTGCTGAATTGATTGGTATTGTTAGTTGATCTTGTTCAGTATTTCAAAATTTTGTTCATTACACTTATCAAAAACCAATCCTTTATTTATAATAGTCAAGTGCATCATGAATGCCAGTACTAAGCGATTTCTATGCAGCTTTTATCATCTTCAGTTTCAAAAAGAAAATTACAATCAAATAATTGTTCTCATTAGGTTTCACCCTACGAAGGCAATAATTTCTATATGTTCCATTTTAAGCATTGGTTGGTTGTCAAAAAGTCTATCTTTTCTTGCTCAAAATGTTGGATAATCCAAAATCTAATAATGCAGTGTCAAATTCCAAAATAAAAATGGACAAATGCTACAATTGTTGAAATGTAATCAATTAAAACATAATGACCTAATAGAAGAACTAATCAATATGTGGGTATTGCAGAATTAGAGTTAATTAGTTTCACTTCAACAACTTAATGGGTTTTCCCTCACCGTTAAGTCTGGTTGGTATTAAATTCAACTACTTCTTTCTTCTAGGTATTTATTTCGATTTTTCAGCTTGATCTGGAAAAGATAGTTCCCAAGGCTATTGGTAGATTTATGTTATTCATGTTTGTATTGAATAATATATGCACTCTTTGCTTTATTAATAGAGAGACATGCTGAATAGTTTTCCTTATTTTATGTCTTTTACAGCAGATCAAATTGCTTTCTTTCTTTTTCATCAAACTCGAATGTAGAGATAGGTTTATACCATCTATCAAGTACCAAAATGACAAAAATGGACATAATATACCCAAGGGTGAGGGATGTGTTCGCTTTGAGGAAGACAAATTTTCTGGGATATTTTGACTATTGCAGATTATCAAGGGATAGCCCCAAAGCTTTTGGGATGCTTCGACATTTCTCGTGATTTTTCTCCAAAAGATGTCAAAGTATAATACTAACAGGGAAAAGAATAAAGTCAATAATAAACCCTAAAATGACTACATTTACAACCCAACTGTTCTTTAAAACCATGTTCTTAGCATTGCAAGAGCAATGACCTACAAAACAAGTTAACAGTGCTGAGTGAAGAAGATTCTTACAGCTGAAGGAGAGTTAGTTTGTTCACAAAAAGCAAGTGTGCTCCATTCTTATCTCTGCGATTTTCTATATTGTGACCATGTTGCACAAGGTTTGATCCATGGTTGGATACCAGTGAGGTTGTAAAAGAGTCCTTACCTAGCTTTCCAATACCTGTGTAGCTTGCTAGCCAAGTTGAAATTAGTTGGTATGCTAGAGCTTCTTCTCTCCTACATGAATGCAACTTGGATATCAAGAAGCCTCCTCCATAGAGTTCTCTGTTGATGCTCCTTACCTAAGTAAGATAGATATTAATTGATGTGCAAGAGTAGAGATTTTCAAAGCATACTTGAAATTCGCTTTGTTGAGCCAAATGAGCAGCCCCTAACTTCCAAGGATTTGGGATTTTAAAATGGAATCTTATTTAGTCAATAAAAGACCAATGAAAATATTAGAATACACTCTTACCCTTATTCTAGTGTTGAATAAAAATGCCATGAAAAACAATGTGTCTTTAGTTTTGGATAAAAGGACCCTCAACTTCTTCGCAACTTTTCTGGTCACTGGCCACTAGTGAAAGGAGTAGGCATCTTTAGAGATGCGGTGCCATTTGGAACGAAAGCACTAATAGCAGCAAGGAAAAGGCAATTATTCCATACATTTAATTATTTCTCATTTGTCTGGTCATATTGTGAGCTGTAGTATATATCATGAAATTGTTTTAGTACTAGTAAAACAATGATTAAATAATATAATAATTGAATGAAACTTTGGCATTTAGAGACATTTAATCTCATTATATATAATATATCTATATATATATATATATATATATATATATATATATATATATATATATATATATATATATATATATAATATATAATATATACTATATATATATATAATATATATATATATATATATATATAGATATTATATAGATAATAAAGTAATAAAAATCATAGTTGGGAAACAAGCTTCTGAAGTTTTGAGTCTTTTCAAAGATTAAGCTAAATGGGTTTGGAAGATGAAAAAAAATAAAAACCACAAAAAATTGAAGAGTGAGAAACCCACTTTTTTTTAAAGAAATTATATGCATAAAACTTATACTAGCACCTTCTAGTGGAATTGATAGTGCACTAATCATTGCTTGCCATTATTTTGGTTTTGGTACCACCTTATAGCATATCCAGGTTCAAATGCTATTTTCCATGATGGACAATTGAATATCTTCAACTCTAATTGTTATTGAGGGGTTCCACAAAGATGTCACATGAGAATTTATGGTGCCCATTTTGACGTAGACAACTATCTATGTTAAGGTTTTATGTTGCAGTTCTGTATTATTTATTTATGAACATTGTGTAATATTTATGCATTTGGTTGAACATGTGAAACTACTTAGGTTTGATTTTGATGATGGAAACATTTGATGTATGACTTTCTTGGTGATGATTTATCTAGTACATGACTTATCAGAGCTATTGTCATTTCATGTATGGCTTAAGTGCATATGATTTATCTAATAAATGACGTAGTGAAATTATGATATCTTCCAGTATGAACTGAAAAGTGACATATGGATACTAGACTTAATAATGTGATGATTATACGTCTTGTTGTTATATAAATGCATGAATGAGAGCTAACCTGCAAGGAGAAAGAATTATATGATAGCTGAGAGCTACTCTTCTATTGAGGGAAGGTTGAGACATCTCATGGGGAAGGTATAATGCACATTGTTCTATTACATTTGGTATCTACTTGATGTGAACTCTTATGACACGAGTAAAATGCAAATGACAGGTGGCAAGACTGTAGAGCTATAACTAGGGTCTCTCACACCGCTAATTATTCCACATTAATAAGTCAATCTGGGAACGTTTTGTTATTGCAAAGAGTAGCTCAATCTGAGGCTATTTGTCCGAGTAATGCTTAGTAGTATAGTGTTAAGAAGATTCAAAAGAAAACAGATTTTAAGCTGTAATTAAACTAACCCAAAAGATAGAATCACACAAGACAGTTGATCAGTCAAGGGTACGGAAGCAATAACCCATCCCTCTAGAAACTGATAAAGAAAGGAAATTAGAGCATGGACTTATAGGTCTGGGAGCTAAGCAGCGTCTTGTTGAGGCTCACTACAGCGTTAGGCCTTCTCTCACACCTAAACAACAAAGGCAGGTAAATGAAATGACAGAAAGTAAAATGGAACAGCAAAATGGAAATGGAACAACAGTAAAATGGAACAGCAATAATAAAATGGAACAACAATAATAAAATGGAACAGAAATCCTTGACGAATTATGGAACAGCAACCATCACCTGTATATACATGTTCTATACTAATATAGCAATATGAGAATGATGAATGATATAACTATGTTACTAAACAGAGTAACGCTACTCTCAAGTCCCACAAATATGATTTCACATGGATCCAATCACAGTAACATTCATACCAACACTCTGTTACAGAAATAGCTGATTAAAGATGCAATTCAACCTTGAATAGATGCAATTGTACAATGCAGAGACATTATATGGAGAAATCATTCAGATATTGATTATAACAGAGCATAGCATATCATATGAAAGATGTATCAGATTACTAAATAATAAAGATAAACAAACCACACACAAATCACCGTATAATGATACAAAGGAAGTGTCCTTCGGAGCCGAGCCCTTAGCTGCCAATGGTACACCGCCTTAGGTTACTCCAGACGCAGAGATGAAATAAACACCAAGTCTTTTATATTAATCGCATCAACAAAAGTATAACAAAACCAGGTCTCAGTGAGACTCGATGATCAAAGTTTGTTCTGAAACTGTAAAATTACCAAAACAGTCATCCTCCTACTCAATGACGCTGTGCCTTTATATAAAAGTAATCACAGAGGTATCTAGATAATCAAAGCGGATTTGCTAATCGTTTAATCCTTCTCTTTTCTTTCTTGCGTTCGTCGACTCCGTATCCTGCATTCTTTTCCTGGACTATTCACCTCTGATTTTGCTTGATCTTGTTCGCATCCGGTTCCCCGTTGGAGGGACATCAGTTATGTTTCCTCTGCTTCTCGCTTTTGGACGACAACTCCTTGCTTCCACGTCTTCCTGCATAGAAAAACGTCAATTATTAGCACTTGAGCTTCCTTTGTCTATTTTTGCATATTTTATCAAAATCCTTTATCTTCTTTGAATTCATAATGCAAAAAAGGTTAGAATTATTATTTAAAAACCACTAAATTGCTTGTCAAAAGCATACCTTCCAAGTGCTCCACACACCCCCCTGCTTACCCTGTTTCATGGCCTCATGAAAACATTATAGTTAACATGCAAGGCAGTGAGAGAATAGGTCGGAGAAGGGATCTCGCGAGGAGGCTGACAACCGTGATGAGCAACTAGATTATCAAAGAACTGATTTATTTGATCTGCAGGCATCTCATACAAGGCCTGATATCCGGGTACAGGGTGCCAAATAATTGGACTGCGAAATCGATACCCCGACCAAGATGGCCCTGCTTGCAGAATCCGTTCCCCATAGAGGCTCAATCGGTTGGAAGCCAGCTCAAAATTCTCATATTTGAATGGTTCCCTGAGTTGGATGTTTGGGTTAGAGGTCCGGTATCGAAATTTTGTAGCATCGATGGCAAGGTCTTTAATAGTCAGGAAATATTCCAGACTATTTCAGATCAAGTCTTCGTGCATGGGTCCTAATATCTCGATGACACCTGGGATCCTCATAAGACTCCTATGCTCTCTCCATAGCGTCACTGGGCCTCTAGGTTCGGATCGTACCCATAAGTCTAGGCTATTCTCCTGTCTCTAAAAGGTATTATAAGCTCTGAGCCATTTCAGTTGATTAACCCCAAATGAGATAAAGGCTTGGAATTGTATATCGCCAACAAAAGGGCTAGGATTTAAATCAGTTTCTTGGTCTAGCACAAGGTTGTGCAAGTAAAATTCACACAATAACCTTTGAACCTTAACTCCATAGTGCTTGCAACAGTCTACAAAATCATTAATAGTGTTGATATGGATAGGTGCTCCTGCCCTAACGGCTTTTATTTTCAATCGCAAATATCGTTCAAGCAAAAATAAAGCATAATTTTTAGCAGGGGCCCTACAAGTCAAAACGTTATTATACAAGGAACACACAGTGTCCATATGCTTAACAACACTATCTAATCGATGAGTTACCTTAGCAACCTTTTCCTGCTCCTTTTGCCATCCTTCAAAGGCCTGGCTCTCGGACTGACTAATGTCCCGAAGTTGCTGTTGTAGCTCTTCGTATTTCTCCTTGGGGACTGTTTGTTCTCGCAGCTGCTCATCTTCTTGCTGAGCTTCCTTCATCATTTTGTGCAAGGTCCTGGTTTTTGGATCCTTTTTCCACAAAGCCGTAGAGGCTGGAAGTTTAACCTGGACCTTTCTATTACGCTGCTTAGAGTTTAGGACCCGAATTACCCCCGAGGGTGGTGCTTATGTTTGGACCTCTTTGCTTTCTGTTTCTTTGTTAACGCGAATAAAGGGTTGCTGTGGTCCTCCTGCCATCGGAGCCTCTTGCTATTCCATTGGAATGTCCATCCGTTCTTCAGGGCCAGATGGAACAGTAGTCTGTCCCTCCACGATATTTGGAACAACAGTTTGTTCTTCCATGTCATTTGGAACAACACCTTGTTCCTCATTATCATTTGGAACAGTAGATTGTTCCTCGGCAGTAGGTCTCCTGATGGGGTTTCGACCAACAAAACGGGTTCTTGTCCTTGGGGTTCTTGCTGCAGTGGCCCTCCTCCTTTTCATTGCGGTCCTTTGTATTCTCAAATTGGTTTTCAAAATTCGAATTTGCTGCCAGAGCCTGGCTATAGTGCCCAGCAACCTCTGTTGTTTCTTTCTTAATTTCTTAATTTCCTTTGCCTCGGCAGAGAGTTTGGCCCTTAAGCCCGCTCCTTCTTCATCTGGGATATCTTCCGGCATCTTGGGGACAGATTGTCCCTGATTGTTGTCTTCCCTTTCATTATCGTAACCAGGCAAGTTTTCTTCTCCTGCCTTTTCTGCATGCACTTCCTCGGGTAATTCTTCCTCTACGGGACCATTAGGGACGCCTGCTGTGTTGGAGGGCTAGCCATATTCCCCCATATTGGCCAGAACTGCTGCCAATTCCTCCTCACCTACAGGGTCCTGCAACAGGCTACCCCCTGGCTGTGCTATTTCTTCTTCTTGATTGCCCTGTTCGGTGGCCATTTCTTCCTCAGAGTGGTCATCTTCTTGATTGCTCTGTTCGGTGGCCATTTCTTCCTCAGAGTGCTCATCTCCTTTTTCAATTTCTCCTTCCGACTGGTCAGTCTTGGCCCCTGATTGCTCAGCATTTCCTTCGGAGGGTCCTCCTTCTGGTTCTGGAGGTTTGTCCACAATTTCAATTCGCTAGGCCGTGGTTCCCTGAATCCTTTCCAGCCTTCCTCGTATCCGAGCCAGCCGGGCTGACTTCCTTGGTATTTCAGGTTGGTCAGGTGTGCCAGCAGGTTCTCTGGGTTCCTTTGGTTGTTCTGGCGTACCGGAGGGTTGTTTCCATTTTGAAGCAACATGTATTTCTGCTGCTGACTCCTTGCGTCTCTCTGATCATTCCGGCATGCTGGAGGACTGTTCACGTTTTGGGGGTGGTGCAGCCGATCCCCCCTCGACTATTGCAATCAGTTCCTCCCAAGTGCTTTGCTGTTGAGTGAGACTGTGCCTCACTATCGACCGAATCAGTCCATGGTGGCTAACGACTACATCTATGTGTTGGGCCTTCTTCAGGCTTCGGGCCGCGTCATGTAGTAGCGAATTTAAAAGTGCAGGGAGATTTACAGATCATTTTCCTTTTAAAACAGCTAAAAGTTTCAGGTGACGAGGTCTTACCACATCTTTTCTCCCTTCGCAGGTGATATAACTTTGCACTGTCTTTGCTAGCTTAGTCCAGGGTTCCCCTAGTGTTGCCGGCAGAACTCCTTTCCCTTTGACTGTCAAGCTTTGGCCTTCGTCCTAGAAAATTTCCATAGCTTTTTGTAATCTTTCCTTCTTCAGCGTCCATATGGGTTGAGCAGCTAGTAATCCTGAGACTTCTGTGATGATATCCTCCGTAACCGCTATTCGCTTTCCTCCTACTATGGAGTAATTTTCCTGCAAATTCTGCAGAAATTCCAACGCCACTACTTCATTTGATTCTTGCAGGCAGCTGAAGTAATTCAACCATCCTGCGTTTTCCAGGATTTTGCGAGCAGCAGCAGAGACCATCAGCTTGTGAGGTTCGCTTCGGACCATCTTTTCGCCCATGATTCTACTCAGAAATGGAACAGCAATTGCTTGCAGTGTTTGTGACACAGAGAGGATGATCGTTGCCAAATTTTGGGAAAGATCACAGGGCATGCAACGAAAAAAGGATCGTGGACGACAATTTCCGTAGAATGGAATCATCATACCGTTAAACCATGCCATTCCTTCGTACATTATCTCGCCCGAATGGTGTGCAGCCACGTAATCCATGGAGTAATGAGGTTACCTCCCCCCTGCGATCTGATAGGTTGTCCCCAGCCGTCAAAGAGAAGAGCAGCAGCCAGTCGGAAGTCAAATCATAAAGAATAGCATATGGAATTATGCCATGTTTTAGAAAAACAACGAAATGTCGAAATCGAGGCAAAAAGGTAGATCGCGTTTTATATAAGAGCCTGCGTGATATAATGAGGAGCCGGGGGATTGGATGTCTGTCAAGTGTACGAAGTCTCCAGTGGTCATTGTCAGTTCCGTTGCCATGATTGGTGGTACTAAATATTCATGCGATATATACATCGGGGTGTGACATATGATTTATGCAAAGGATATAAGAGACAGAAAGATTTAATATCATACATGTTGGTGTAAATATTACGACTTCTATGCCATTAACAGAGCTCTGCTGCCAACAGGTGTTCATAAACTTGGCAGAGTTGTTTATTTCACCCTCCGAAACCATGATCCTTTGTGTATATTCTGAAGAGTGCTTTGTCAAAATTCAGGCCATTATGCTGGCTTGGTAACCAGATAGCCATAATGCCATTCACAAGGTTGGTGCGAAACGTGGACAGGCCGGCTCGTGATGAGACCCCCTGTTCCAAGGTTTGCTTGTTAATATACCTTCGGACCATATCCCTGGTGTGGTGGCCATAATGGGAATGCCACTTCGCTTCCATCCTTATGATCATGGTAGGCTGGCTCTCAATGAGACCCCCTATCCTGCATTTGACAATTTTCATATTTTGTTTTTGTTTTCTTTTGCAGAGCACCTCTCTTTTTTGTTTATTTCCACATAAGGGTGGTTCCGAACTCCTTAAGAGCGGGGAATGGTGGAAGAAGTCTTATGATCCCAACAGACAGATATAAATAGTTTGTTCTTACTCCTAAGTAATGATCAAGAAAGATTTTTAGGGAAATCGTCATGATAAAGATCACCAACCAGGGTGTCGGTAATAAGACAATGACAGCGAAGATGAAAAAGTTAATGTCCCTCCTCTTGTCCTCTTATACATACTGGCTTCATAGTGATAGCGATTTATGATGTGCTAATTTCGGTATATCATGGTTTATGTTCATCGCATAGATTCATTGCTGTATCTAAAAGATTGAGGAGAACATGGGCACAAAGCATCCTCAATAAGGGCAAGAACATGCCGATGGCATTCCTGAGAGAAGAATCCATTCGTAGGATAGCATTTCTTTGAGAGGAACAACGGAAAATCGCAAATGCTGTTCCTTCTGAGAAAGGAACAGCAAGGACACTCAAATGTTGTTCCTTTTGAAAAGGAACAACAGACACACTCAAGTGCTGTTCCTTTTGAAAAAGGACCAGCAAAACACTCAAATGTTGTTCCTTTGGAGAAGGAACAACAAAACACGCAGGTGTTGTTCCTTTTGAAAAGGAACAACAAAATCACACAAGTGTTGTTCCTTTTCGCAAAGGAACAACAAATTACACAAGTGTTGTTCCTTTTCGCAAAGGAACAACAAATCACACAAGTGTTGTTCCTTTTGAAAAGGAACAGCAACTGTTCCTTTTCAAAAGGAACAGCAAAAACACGCAAGTGTTGTTCCTTTTCGCAAAGGAACAACAAAAACACACAAGTGCTGTTCCTTTTTGCAAAGGAACAACAAATTACACAAGTGCTATTCCTTTTCACAAAGGAACAAAAAAAACACGCAAATGCTATTCCTTTTGAAAAGGAACAACAAAATCACACAAGTGTTGTTCCTTTTCGCAAAGGAATAGCAAAAACACACAAGTGTTGCTCCTTTTCGCAAAGGAACAACAAAAACACGCCAGTGCTGTTCCTTTTGAAAAGGAACAGCAGAAACACACCAGTGCTGTTCCTTTTGAAAAGGAACAACAAAAACACACCAGCGTTGTTCCTTTTGAAAAGGAACAACAAAAACACACTAGTGATGTTCCTTTTGAAAAGGAACAGCAAAAACACACCAGTGCTGTTCCTTTCGAAAAGGAACAGCAGAAACACTTGGAATACAAACAAAAAATCAAGAAAACATATATACAAGATGTTATGTACAAGTTATGAAAAAAAATGAATTCCTTAAATTATAGGTGAGGAAGATTTCGCTTCCTCTCCTAAAATTTCCATATCAGTATCTTGTCGTAGCTGCTGATAGAAGGATTCCCGAGTGAGTGGCTTTCGATAGAGAAGAACTCGGTGGCCATTTACTTTGAATGCATATCCAGAACCGTCAATTGTGATCAGGGTAAGGGTCCCATTGTCATGTACCTTCTGGATTTCGTATGGCCCTAACCATCGAGTCTGGAGTTTCCCCGGGAAGTCCTGAAACCGAGAGTCGTATAACAGAGCCCAGTCTCCTTCGTGAAAGACTTTATTCTTGATAAGTGCATCATGCCATTTAGCTTGTTGTTGTTGAATCAATGCTGTATTTTGTAATGCAGAGAGCCTGATTTCGTCCAATTCATTAATATGTTGTAATCGATTGATTTGTGCCTTACTCAGATCTAGGTCGACTTCCTGTGCAGTTCGTAGCATTTGGATTTCGAATTCTATGGGGAAAATTGGTTGTTTCCCAAACACTAACTGATAAGGCGAATAGCCTGTAGTACTTCTCCATGTGGTTCTATAGGCCCACAGTGCCTCAGGTAGTCGAGCGGCCCAATCACGCCTATGCGATGCAATGGTTTTTGTTAAAATTGATTCTATTACCTTATTAGTACTTTCTACTTGCCCATTTGCCTGCAGATGGTATGGGGTAGTGATCTTATGTTGGACATGATAATTGTTAAGTGTTGCAACTAATTTATTTCCAATAAATTGTGGTCCACCATTTGTGATTAGCTCTCTCGGAAGTCCATAACGTAAAAACAAATGGAACAAGAATTGTATTACAGAGCCTTTTGTAGCCTTAGGCAATGATTCGGCCTCGACCCATTTAGTAACATAGTCTATCGCCACTAGAATGTATGTCCTCTAATTTGATGATGGATTAATGGGCTTGACGAAGTCAAGAGCCCATCGTTCAAAAGGCCCAATGACCAATTGTGGTCTCAGAGGCATTTCATCGGCTTGGCCAGGTCTTCCTACTCGTTGGCGGCTGTCACAGGCTTGTGCAAATTTTTTTGCCTCTTTGAAAATTGTAGGCCAATAGTATCCCGTCTACAATACTTTATGTGTTGTTCTCTTTTCAGCAAAATGTCCCCCGCATGGTCCGTCATGGCAATCTTTTAGAATGTCGAAGATTTCATCTTCTCGAATACACCTCCTAATTTGCATATCTGCCCCTGTATGGAACAAATGGCCTCCAATCCACGAAAACCGAGTGCTCTTCTGAACAATCTGCTTACATTCCTGAGGGGTTAAGTGTTTTGGTAGCTTACCTACTCCAAGGTAATTGGGGACATCAGCATACCAGGGTGTTCGAACAGCAACAACAAACAGGTGTTCATCAGGAAATTGATCTTCTACTGCAGCTGTTTCAATTGATTTTGGTATTCGTGAGAGAAAATCGGCTACAAGGTTCTCCTTGCCAGGTCGATCCTTAATTGTGATATCGAACTCTTGCAATAAGATCAACCATCTGGTTATTCTAGCATTCGTAACAAGTTTATTTGCCAAATATTTGATAGCAGAATGATCTGTATATAACACAACGGGATAGCCTATGATATAATGCCTAAATTTGTTAACAGCATGTATTACAGCCAGGAATTCCTTTTCAGTGACAGTATAATTGAGTTTGGCAGAGGATAAATTTTTGCTGATATAGTAGATAGCATATTGTCTCTTATCCTCTTCTTGCCCCAGGACTGCACCAATTGCTGTATCCGAGGCATCATATGAGATTTGGAATTGCAAATTCCAGTTTGGTCCTCGAAGGATTGGGGCTGTTGATACAAGCTTCTTCAATTCCTTAAAAGCCTGGTCGCATTTTTCTGTCCACAAGAAATCAACATTACCAGTTAGAGCATATAGAGGTGCAGCAATACGTGAGTAATGTTCTATAAATCGTCTGTAATACCCAAAAAATCCAAGAAAACTGCGTACCTCTGTTTGAGTAGTGGGGGTAGGGATAAGCAAAAGAATCTGGATTTTGGCCGGGTCTACCTGGATGCCAGCTGCTGAAATATAGTGCCCTAGAATGAGCCCTTCTGTCATCATCATGTAACATTTTTCGTGGCTCAGACAAAGTCTGGTAGCGATACAACGTTGTAGGACTTTTTCCAGGGTATCTAAAGCTGGGTCAAAATCATCTCCATATGGTGTAAAGTCATCAATGTACACCTCAAGTCCATCGTTTATTAGATCTGCAAAGATGCTAAGGACAACCCTTTGGAATGTAGCAGGGGCATTACATAGGCCGAAGGGCAGTACTCGATAGGAAAATGTTCCCCAAGGTCAAGTAAAGGTAGTTTTATCCTAGTCTTCAGGGGCAATTTGGATTTGGTTATATCCGCTGAAGCTGTCCAGGAAAGAAAAAAATTTCTTTCCTGCCAAAGTGTCCAATACTTGATCTATAACCGGGAGAGGGAAGTGATCCTTCTGTGTGGCTTTATTTAACTCCCTGTAATCCACGCAAATCCTCCATTTTCCATTTTTCTTAGGTACCACCACCAGGGGAGAGACCCATTTACTGTCAGAGATGGGATAGATAAAATTAACATCTAAAAGTTTCTGAAGTTCAGCTTTTACTACCTATTTTAGATGGGGGTTGAGTCTTCTTTGCGACTGACGAACAGGTCTTGCATATTTTTCTATATAGATGTGGTGGGTGCATAATTGAGGATCGATCCCTTTCATGTCAGGGTAATCCCACGCAAATGCTGCTTGATATTTTCGTAACAGATTAACGAGCTTTGCTTCTTGGTCTGGTGTAAGGTTGGCGTTGATATTTAGAGTCTTACCCGGTTCAATTTCCACTACTTTACTATTGGAAACAACAGTCACTGGTATTGTTTGGTCATGTGCATCTTTTAAAGGGTCTTCTTCTAACTCATTATCAAACGTTGCTTCTATCATAAAACACTGTGTGTGAGATCTAGATTCAGTTTGACTAATGAAGTTATTGATGGCATCATCTTCTGTTTGATCTTTAAAATCTAAATCCTTCTGTACAATTAATGGGGATCTGATATTGTTAGTAAGATATGACACAGGATACTAATTAATTTTGATCATTGGTAGGCTTGGCTATGCTGGAGGATATAGAACTAGATTTTTAACATCTGGTCCTTTACTTATGGTCATGTTTCCCTGCCGACAACCAATGTAGGCATCGGAAGTAGCAAGCCAAGGTCTTCCTAGTATTAGCGGATGTCCATCCAGTCGGGTTTTTGGATTAATTATCAGGAAATCAGTTGGATATTCCCAGGAGTCTACAGAAACCATGACATCGTATAGAGTACCTTCCGGTCGAACTACAGATCGATCTGCCATTTCTAGCAAAGTAGAAGTAGGTTCTACTGATGTGATGCCAAGCTTTTGGTAGGTAGAGGTTGTCAAAATATTGATTGCAGCTCCTAGATCAACTAAAGCATTAGTCAGGGTTTGACCATAGATTTGGACAGTTACAATTGGATTTCCGGGATCTTCGTATTTGATAGGTGTCTCTTTTCCTGATAATAAGTCATATAAGGTGCCGACTACTTGGACTCTTGGGTTAGTGGTTGTATTCCTCCTTGATTTCTTTAGGCACAATTCTTTTATAGTTTTTACGTATATAGGAATGTCTTGAATGGCTTGGAGGAATGGAATTTTTATGTACATGTTTTGTAACTCTCCCAAAATGTCAAAGTCTAGATATTGTATTGGTCGTGGTATGACTAATCGTTCCGGGAAAGGAGGAGAGGATGTACTTTCTTGTTGATGGGTCTATTCTTTATTTACACCCTCTTGTTGTGGCGGTTGTTCTATTGGTAACTGATCTTCAATGTGAACTATTTTGTCTCCATCGGTTTCTATTATGCATCCAGATCGTAACTGAAGATCATTGCACTCCCTTAGGTCAGGTCTGATTTCTGATGTTTCTATAATTTGGAGGGATTGGACCGGTCTATTATTAGGATTGGGATTGGGTTGGGCTGGGAGTTGGGGTCTCAGATTAGACTGGGGGTTTTGTTGTAAGGCTGGCATAGTCGGTTGAGGGAGTGGAATAGTTCCTATTGACTGATATGTCAATCTTGGCCAATTTGTCTGCCAGGGTGAACCTTGTGAAGTAGGGGGAATTCATTATGGAGGATATGAGTTATTCTGCCAATATGGTGGGGTGTAAGGAAAATTTGGCCAGCCGAATTGGCCTGTCTGATTCATCCATGGATTTGGAGAAGGAAACGGCTGTGATGACCAGTTTGGAAATGGGGGTGTAGGTTGGTTTTGCCACATACCATATTGCTAAGCATTATACTGCGGAGGCTGGAAAGAAGAATTTGGGTCCAAAAACATACCAGATTGCCTAGGTTGCCATTGGCGACACTGGTTAACAAAGTATGTTGGCTCTAGTTCTTCTTCTGCTTCCTTGTATACTGCCTTCAATCCAGGAAGTGAGGGGTAGCTCTAGGTAAGGTGATCTTTTGTACAGATAGCACATGTTTGAACTGCATCTAGTGGACATTCCTTGTGGCTATGTTTTCTTCTGCATCGGGGACAGAAAATTGCCAGATTTTGTTCTGCCTCCATTTGCTTTTGTTTAGCCTACACAATATCAAGCTGTGTAGTTAATGTCCCCAGAATATCAGTTTTGAAATTTTCTAATAAATTCCCAAGTTCTACAAGTGTTACTCCTTTTGTTGATATTTTTTTATCTCTAACAAACCGATCGTATTCTGTTGGTTTTATCCTTGTGCTGCCTCTTGAACTCCTGATGCATAAATTAATGATATCAACAAAATTATCTTGGTAAATATCCCCTTTTCCCATGATATTCAATGTTTCAATACACTGTTCTTTCATACCTCTAATCAATGCAGTTTTCAACACATTATCAGGCAGAGGTAGTGATGCATAGGGGGATCTCTGTAAATTATACTGGAAATGTTCTACGTATTCCTCTAAAGTTTCATTTGGTCTGGCCGTCATTTGGAAAATTTCATCTTTTAGTTCTCTTGACCTACAATAATCCTGATATTTCTTGAGAAAGGATTCTTTCATTTGCTCCCAGTTGTTTATGACTCCACCACCTAAACCCATAAACCATCTCAGAGCTGCTCCTTTCAAAGTAGAGGGGAACACCTTTAATTTCTGGGGGTCAGTGGTGTAATCGTACCCTCTACATAGCACATCGAATTCAAATAAGAATGCATCGGGGTCTTCTGATGTAAGTCCATGAAACGTCAGGATGTGTTGAAGAGGGATTGCTTTCATGGGTGCATTTGCAGCAGAATCTACTATAGGATATTGCAATGTAGAAGTTTGAGTATTTGGCTGATTCCGCGCCATAGGATCATATGTGCCAATAACCTTCCGGAATTTCTAGGAGGGTGTTCCTAGGTTGGGAAGGGACGGCCTTGGTAGGGACTGTTTTAATGACACTTCCCTTATCTGGGATTTCTATTTGAGGGAATGGGGTGCCTTCAATATTAACTTTGGCCGCGCTCCCCTTATCTGGGCTGTTTAATAGTTGGATTATCCTAGAAGGAGATCTTGGTTCCTCTATTTCCCATGTTTCCCCTTCTCCTTCACAAAAGTTGCTTAAATTCCCTTCCTGCAGCCGTTCTGACACAGAATTTTCAATTTCTTGAAAGTCCTGTTCATCAGTCTGGCTATGCACCTCAACGAAGGCTCCAGATGGTGATGCTGTAGCCTGAAGGGAACTAGTAGGCTGTTTAGAATTAATCTTTCTGAGGCCTACTGACGGCTGAGATTCAGTTTTCTTATAGATTTCGTCTATGAAGGTTGTTCTGCCAAGGGTCACCGGTCCTTTGGCTTTTTCAGGTTTGGCTGGAGGTTTGATATTCTTTTCTAGCTTTTTCTGCTTAGTCATGCACTCTAAAAACTACTAAATCCTATCAACCAGCAATTCTTCTAAGAGAGCGGACGGTGGAGCAGGGCTTTTACATGCTCCGTACACAGGTTCTTACCTTCCGTTTTTAAGATCCAATTACCCCCCTAGCAGATTTGTGCACTACTCTGTAAAGGGCAAATGGCTATACTCCTTCCCCGGCAATGGCGCCAAAATGTAGAGCTATAACTAGGGTCTCTCACACCGCTAATTATTCCACATTAATAAGTCAATCCGGGAACGTTTTGTTATTGCAAAGAGTAGCTCAATCCGAGGCTATTTGTCCGAGTAATGCTTAGTAGTATAGTGTTCAGAAGATTCAAAAGAAAACAGATGCTAGCTGTAACTGAACTTAACTCAAAAGGTTAAAATCCACACAAGACAGTGATTCAGTCAAGGGTACGGAAAAAGCATAACCCATCCTCTAGGAAACTGATAAAGAAAGGAAATTAGAGCATGGACTTATAGGTCTGGGAGCTAAGCAGCGTCTTGCTGAGGCTCACTACAGCCTTAGACCTTCTCTCACACCAAAACAACAAAAGCAGGTAAATAAAACGGCAGAAAGTAAAATGGAACAGCAGAATGGAAATGGAACAACAGTAAAATGGAACAACAATAAAAAAATGGAACAACAATAGTAAAATGGAACAGCAATCCTTGATGAATTATGGAACAACAACCATCACCCGTATGTACATGTTCTATACTAATATAGCAATCTGAGAATGATGAATGATATAACTATGTTTCGAAACAGAGTAACGCTACTTTCAAGTTCCACAAATATGATTTCACATGGATCCAATGACAGTAACATTCATACCAACACTCTGTTACAGAAATAGCTGACTAAAGATGCAATTCAACCTTGAATAAATCCAATTGTACAGTGCAGAGACATTATATGGAGAAATCATTCAGATATTGATTATAACAGAGCATAGCATATCATATGAAA
>APFE031460254.1:0-12520 GCA_000404065.3 Pinus taeda | reverse complement strand
ACCTTTACTGCTGATAAGAATGAAAATGACATCTACATTAACTCAGCTGAAAGCAAGAACACTATTCTAACTCCTCTATCGAATCTAAAGCAATGCAAAAATTAAGTGACAAATCACACTACTCAATTCTCCCTTAACATTCTGCCTTTAGCTAAATTGATCATGTGAAAAAGAGTTAGGAGTGAATTAGCAATATGATTCTAAAACTAAATAAACCAAGCTGTAATTAAATGATGTTTTGGTCCCATAAAAGTTAGTGAATTATGATAAAAAGAACCATCAAGAGATTAGCAACTTGAGAAAACTTGATAAAGTAACTAGGCAAGGAAACTAACAAAGCAAGGAAACTAATGAAAATCAAAGCGGAAGTCAGTAGTTTAGATAAGACAACTTCAGATGCCACTAGTGTTAAAAATAAGGAAAATCACACTGTCCCGGGCTCCTAACAAAGCTGTAAAAACACACACTGATCAATCATGAAAAGTACAGAAACGTAAAGCAGCATAATTCAAAACTGTACATTAATATACATGATAAATTAGAAAAAGGAATGCAGGAAAGAAAATTTAAAAGCTACTGTACAATGGTTGTAGCAGACAGGGGCCCTCCATCCACTTCAACCAATTAAAAGATCAGCTACGCAGGTAAGAACAAAACTGTCTTCTTGGTATTAAATCAACACATAATAAAATACAGTGGAGAGCGTAAACGCTATATAAAAGAGTCTTGAAATAAAGTTTACAGCAGCAAAATATTAACTTTCCAAAAAATCCCTAATCAGCGTGTAGAAACGCTTTATTTATAGTAGGAACATCAATTGTTTTGTGCGTAAACTAAGCTAACTAAAAGCTTATGCAAAAGATACGTTCAACAGCACCGTGCACTGATTTAGGGAACGCTCATCGTGGTTAATAAATCCGCTGTTGGATTCTTGTTCCCTGCAGTCTTCATGGCTAAAGAAGAGGCCAACTGTGACTTTTGTGCTCCAACTGAACAAGCAGAGCCGTGCCACCATTTGCAACCTTGCCGTTTGACCAGAGTTACCTCCACATTGACCAGGGGTGTAGACGGCCAGTTTGGCTGAGCTGATAGCACACACACCATGTACACAGTCATACAAACTTGCCCATGTGGCTCTTTCCTCTGGAGGACAACTGGATCATAGCAAACAAGAAAATGGTTGCGGAATCTGGGATTGGTTGCGGAATCAGAGACCGGCTACGGAAACCCTGTATCAGCTGCGGAATTGCAGCACTTGAACCAAAAATCTAAACCAACAGTCAATCATTAGCACAATTAGCAAATCATGTTAAAAAGTCCTATAATGCAATGAATTGAACAAGTTGATGAAGGAAATGATGACAAAAGAAGGAAATGAGTAGGAAAAGGCTGTTGGGAGGATGGGTAAATGAGTGCAGGTTTGAGGCTCAACAGTGTTTTGTCTAAGTATTGACAGAAAATCATCCTGCTTAACCACAGTAAGTTTCCATATGGTTACTGAATACTTTTTTTTATGTTGGGGGCATGCAAACCTTTTTATACAAGCAAAACAACCAATTTCATTATTTAGATTTTTAGCATTTTTAGCTTTTTAGCTTTATAGTTTGGTCATTCCTAGCTTACATAAAAAGGAAAATGAGAAATGTTCCCATGAGGTTCAAGCTCGTTAAAAAATAAACCTACCACTGAGCATAGTTTCTCCTAGTTCAAGCTCATTAAAAAATGAAACCACCTTTGGTAAATAACCTTTGTGATCACTTTGCTATCAACCTTTTTGAACCTTGGTTGTGTTCCTACCATCACCTCCATTCATTTGGCTGACCATACAATTCCACTTGATTTTTTACCCTTTTTAGGAACAGTTGCGATGAGTGATTCTGATTTCCACCCTCTTCACACTGCCATGTTTTGAGAAGTTCCAAACTTACCTGGAATCGGTTGTTACCCGAAAATACCACTTGTTCCTAAAAAATGAGTCCCTTTTAAACTCTTTTTAGACTCGTTAAATATAAAAAGATTGTCAAGCCATTGGCATTTCCAGCTTGTTAAAGTAAAGGGAATGCTATCCCTCTCATATATTTTAATATTTTTGGACCTGAGAGATTATTAAACGAAAAGATTGAGCGCTTGTCTTTGTCAGCTCGTTAAAGCTATCGAAAAGTCATCCCTTTTGTATTATTTTGATACCTTTTCGGATTTAAGGGATTATGCCACGGAAAAGGACTGTTGGAGTCTCCTTTTCGTCCCTTTTCAAACTCTCTAAACATGAAAAGGACCTAGTTATCTTTGTCGTTGAGCTCATTAAAACAAAAGCGACAAACTTGTCCACCCAGACAAGAACGAGTCTCACTGACACTAGGCTCGCTAAACACAAAGCGACAGGTTTTCCCGAAGGGAAAATAATAGACCAAGCATATGTTATCCTCCTCAAGCTTGACAAAAATAAAGAGGTACTGGTTACCAATGACTGAGGAAAAATGGGAAGAAAACTTGAAGAATTTTATTGGTAGCAGGTCGCTCTTGAACATAACGCTTTCACTCCGTCACCATGATTGAGTTGGGTTGGGTTATTCCGTTCACTAGTCATATCACCATTGGTCCTCCGTACCATCCATTTTGGGGTTAACGCTAACAATCCATTCTAGTGTCATCGATATGTTCAAGAGAAGTCACTCAAGGAATTCACCAACACAGCTAATGCCTCATCCGTTGCAATACCTTCGCGCTCCATTTTTCATGACTGCCACCCTGAACCTTATATCATCAGATCGTTTTCACCTCCACAAAATCATTTACTCCGTTCCGTGTTGTAGACGTGGGATTCATTAAGGACCTCCTATGACATGTCACTTCTTGTCGACTTCAGCTCATTATCCAAGAATTCGACTTAGGAACAACCCTTTCAGTACTTTGAAGCTTGCATGCCTCAATGGCAAGTTTCTCACTTCCAACGACAGGTTTACATCAATGGCCTTCGACTGAAAGATTTTATGCGGTATTCGACATCGACTCATGTATTCACACCACATGAATTGTATTGCAGTACCTTGAGGATCATTATCATTATCGGTGATTCCTCTCGCGTCTGTTAACATCTTACATTATTGGCTGGTAATCAAGCGATGTCTTTCCATGTTCGACACCAGAACATCTTTTCACATGGATCGAATTGTACATCGGGTGAAGATTGAACAAGTTTGAAGACCCCAGATCTAGTTTCATCCATCCGAGCTACAATATATTCAGGAAAATAAAAACATCAAATGTACTCCATAGCTGCACAGATAATCATCCAAGCTAAGGGATGATGGCTCTACCAGAATCATCAGTCTGCCACACAGACGGTTATTTGTCCTATGTACATGAAAATGAATTTATAAAGTTGAGCATGGAAATGCCCACCTTAGCTAGATCATGAAAATATTATGAAGATAATGTATTGTATTGTATCTTATTACAGGTCGCCTTCCAGTTTGAAAAACCTCAAATCCTCATGATAAAGCATTTCACCCGACATCAAAAGATTTACGACCTCATGCTTTAAGGGGCAACTGTTATAGACATATTTGGGCACTGCAACCCCAATCATATATTTCCATAAACCAAGGGATTCTGAGTCCCTAAAAGTGTTGTTTCATACCCTAAAGGAACAAGGTCAGCTGATTACATCATCTCCCAGAAGTTCTCCATGGAAAACTGCTCGGAACTGGTCAAAACTAGACCATACAGACAGCTCAGTGCAAAAGGTGCGATGCATCTCACCTGCCACATGCAAAAAGTGCGATGCATATTGAAAATCCCTTCTGTAGGGTGCGATGGGCGAGAGTAGACAAATGGTAAAGACAGTTTGCAAGGTGGATGATCATGGAATCTTCTAGAAACTTCTCTTGTGACAGTTGCCTCTCTGAATTCGACCAGGGATGAGTAAGAGATCATGAATCTCCAAGTGGAACAAATAACTATTAGAGAGAGGACACTAATCAAAATCCCAGAAGCTGACTCACCCCCCTGCAATCATCTATATATGGATCCCTCATCCCAGAGATCCAAAGGCTGGAATCTTGTATCTTGTAAGGAAGTGTTGTTGGTTTCCTGGTGAAACATTATAGTGTTGGGTGATCTAAGCTTTTCATGAGGTGAAGAAGGGCTTTCATGCTGGGAGGATGACGCTGGGTCAGATCAATGGGTTGTAATCCTCTCTTCTATTCTTTATATCAATAAAGTTATTCAAGTTTTCCTCCACATTCTTGTATGTTTGATGATATATGCATTTGTGTGGTCAATATATATCTGGTCCTATATTGTTTATGATTGTAGATCTGTGTACTTTGAAGGTATTATGTTGCTTTGAATTTACAGGTACTCTTTGAAGTGGGTTAACCAAGGAAGGGGCGGCAAAGATTCGTTAGAGAGGAGAAGGAACAAGCGAGGAACCAAGCGAAAGATTGAGGTTGGTATTCTTTGTTCCTCTCCTATCTACTTCTCATAAAGGAAAACGAAAGTAACTTTAATATGTTTGTTTCTAAGATAGCTACATGTCTTAGTGGAACTAGCAGCTCTGCATAGACACTAGATTTACCGATAACAAGGCTGACCAAGTGAATGTCCAAGATAGAAATAGTAATTATTATAAAAAATGTAATGAATAAAATTATATGTAAAAAATCATAAATGTGTAGTTAATATGATTAATAATATGGTTAAATTATTAATGTATTTTATAAATTTTAAGAATTAATTAATGTGTTATTTTTATTATTAATTATTTTCTGGTATTTTTCAATTTTATTAATTATATTCATAATAATATATATATATATTTATATTTAATTTATTTATTTATTAAATTTATTTATTATTTTTATAATGATTTTATTTTTTTTAATTTTTAGTATTTTGCTTTCTGCATTTGCAGACATATATTTATTTGTATGTATCAATATGATGTTTTATTTATGATGGTGCTGATATCATGTCCGTTTACTTGCAGATGCGGGGCCGTGAGGGTGACCACTAGCTTATTTGGTAGTCCATGATCCTAAACATATGGGTGTTGCACAGGATGCACCCGTACCACAGAGACCGAGGGTTGCGAGGCCACTGATTGGGCCTAAGTGATCAACACAGCAACACTGATTAGAGATTGGTGGACCCTCTGGTGAGGGTAGCAGTGCAGCGATGAGTGGGATGCAGAGCGATGACACGAGTGTGTTTAGGCCGCATATGCGTGTTTAGCAGTTGCAAAGACTGAGCTACCAAGACACTTGAGGTAGAGCAGAGGTCCTAACGAGAGGTTTTCCTCTTGATGGTTGGGAAGGTTTGGCAGATGTTGTCAAAAGGACGACGATGTCGTTGGAGCGAGCGCATTGACTAGTTTTGTGTCGTATAGCTATGGCAATGGCTACAGATGGTCGAAGTTGTTGAAAAATGTGCAACAAGAAATGCTAAATTTAGAATGTGCTAAAAATAGAATGTCTAAAAATAGGAGTTTGGCCATTGAGGTCATTGGCCACATTGGGTGAGAGGTGAAACTGCTAAAAATAGAAAGTTCTAAAAATAGCATTTTTGGGTCCCTTCCTATTTATAGCAATCCCTAGTCTATCTATAGGAAGTAAAAACGAATTTGGTCATAACAGCAGTTTAAAATATTAATTAATTAATATCCACGAGTTAATTAGTTAAGGAAAAACAAGCTTGAAGTCAATGCGAGGACATGCAACAGTTTATCTATTAATTGATGAATTTATCCATCAGTTAAAGAGATAAGGATGAGTTGTAATTAGTTGGCTCAGTTAACTGAGTCAAGTCCAATTAGACTAATTTAACAAGTTGTTAAATTAATGAGATCTAGTTTGTTAATGTTTGCATGCATGTAACAACTGGTATTTTCAGATAATTGAATATTATATCTTAAATAACTCATCCATGTCAATTCAGACAAAGACCCAGTTGAGATCAAAGAAGGGACAGTGTACTATTAGTTGGATGAATATTTTTCCTATAAATGAAGCTCACCCATGATGAGGATTTATCTCCTTCAGGTTTGTGCAGTTATTTCAGAGGTTAGTGTTGTGTGTGAGGTGAGAATCACACAGGTTGCAGCTGGAGGACCCAGGAAAAACTGTGCATAGAAATAGGAGGCTTGGAGGCAGAGGAGGAGGTTTGTGTGAGAGCTTTGACTGTCTATACGCAGGGGTTGTATGAGAGCTGGTTAATTCTGACTAAGGCTGTGTAATCCAGACTATATTTCCACTTGTCTATGTAATACAGAGATGGGTTTCAGGGTAGTGTTTCCCGGGTTATATCTTCTGTGTATGTTGATTTGATTCCCTTCTTACAGTTGATATTGTTCTATTGATGTTGCTCATGTCTCGATTAAGCTTCTGCTAAATTGTTTGTAGAAGTAGATCAAGTGTTTTGCTTTAGTACATTGCATTACCAGGTGATCTACAGGTGGGAAATTTCTACATGGTATCAGAGCTAGCTTATTTGTATAAAAAGTTCTACATGGTATCAAAGCTAGCTGATTTGTAGGAAAAATTCTACAAAATTCTACATGGTATCAGAGCACATGTTATCAAGGAAGAACAATATACTGAGAGGAGACTTCAAAGTTTTGAGTTTTGGGCCGAGAGTTTGCAAAGAAGATCTGAAAATTTCTGTACAAAATTTTCAGAAACAAATAGCAGATTTGGATTCCTTGCGGAAAAATACCCAAAATTAAAAAAAAAAAAAATCGGCTGAATCGAAGTTAGGATGAGGGAAATATCGCTGATTTAAAATCAGCTCTTTTTCTAGAAAATTTTGGGACGACAGGAAAGTGGAAATAGATTGGTGTGCTAGCCAAGAATCTGTATGCACTTGAGGTACAAGATGCATGCAAAGCCTTGAGCAGCAAGGCAAAGGTTAGAGGCTTGGTGGTTGAGAGGGAGAGTATATTACCTCTTAACATGCAGCGCCAGAACAAGTCTCAGAGAATTGTGGAGGAGCCACGATTGGTGCAGCAGCTTCAGGAAGTTGTGGAGTAGCCACAACTAGAGAAGCTGAGTAGAGATCAAGTAGAGACATCTACTCATGCAAAGACCTCCAGTAGGAGGAAACTTCAAGCCAGGTGGGCAGAGGGATCACATGCAGCCATACCTCCAGGTAGGAGGTGGGGCGATGTAGAGTGATCGTCCCAAGGAGGAAGGGCGGGATCCTTGAGGTACCCAACCTCTTGGATGAGACCTTGCTACAGGAGCCCCGATGCGGAGTAGCAGGAACTGACTAACTGGGTAGAGACAAATGTGGATGGAGTGGTAGAGAGAGCGACAGTGCAAGTAATCCCCGGAAAACACATAGCTAGCAGGCTGCAACAATGTGAGAGGCACAAGTGTTTTGCACAGTGCTAGGTGGCACAGAGAGGTGTGCAATGGTGCGAGATGCATGGAGATGTTGCAATAGTGCAGATGTCAGAGAGGGAGCATTTGTCAGCAGCAGGTAGAGCTTCAGCATCAGAGTATGTTCTAGCCCAACAGAGTGGGAGTGTTTTGTTCCAAGTGTTGTTGGAGCAAGTGGACCGGGTAGATGTGTTGCATGCAGAACACTCCAGAGTTATAGGATCGGGTTCGAGAGAAAGCCTTTCTTGTTGAGAGGGAGTGTTGAAAAATGTGCAACAAAAAACGTTAAATTTAGAATGTGCTAAAAATAGCATGTCTAAAAATAGCAGTTTAGCCAGTGAGGTCATTGGTTACATTGGGTGAGAAGTGAAACTACTAAAAATAGAAAGTTCTAAAAATAGCATTTCTAGGTCCCTTCCTATTTATAGCAGTCCCTAGTCTATCTATAGGAAGTAAAAACGAATTTGGTCTTAATAGCAGTTTAAAATTTTAATTAATTAATCTCGATGAGTTAATTAGTTAAGGAAAAACAAGCTTGAAATCTATGTGAGGACATGCAACCGTTTATCTATTAATTGATGAATTTATCCATCAGTTGAAGTGATAAGGATGAGTTGTAATTAGTTGGCTCAATTAACTGAGTCAAGTCCAATTAGATTAATTTAACAAGTTGTTTAATTAATGAGATTTAGTTTGTTAATGCTTGCATGCATGTATCAACTGGTATTTTCAGATAACTGAATATTATAGCTTATATAACTCATGCATGACAGTTCAGACAAAGACCCAGTTGAAATCAAAGAAGGGATAGTGTACTATCAGTTGGATGAATATTTTTCCTATAAAGGAAGCTCATCCATGATGAGGATTTATCTCCTTCAGGTTTGTGCAGTTATGGTTTTAGCGTCAGTGTTGTTGTTTAGGTGAGAATCACACAGGTTGCAGCTGGAGGACCCAGGAAAAACTATGCATAGAAATAGGAGGCTTGGAGGGCAGAGGAGAAGGTTTGTGAGAAGCCTTTGACTTTCTATGAGCAGTAGAGGGATTGTACTGAGAGTTGGATAGCTTCTGAGCTAAGGCTTTGTGTAATTCGGACTATATTTCCACTTGTATGATAATACAGAGATGGGGTTTTAGGTAGGCACTTTCCCCGAGTTATATCTTCTGTGTTATGTGTGATTGATTCCTTCTTATCAGTTATATGTGTTCTTAGTGATGTTGCTCATCTTCGATTAAGCTTCTGCTAAATTATTTGTAGAAGTAGATCAAGTGTTTTGCTTTAGTACATTGCATTACCAGGTGATCTACAGGTGGGAAATTTCTACATGGTATCAGAGCTAGCCGATTTGTAGAAAAAGTTCTACATGGTATCAAAGCTAGTTGATTTGTAGGAAAAATTCTACAAAATTCTACATGGTATCAGAGCACAGGTTATCAAGGAAGAACAATATACTGAGAGGAGATTTCAACGTTTTGAGTTTTGGGCTGAGAGTTTGTAGAGAAGATCTGAAAAATTATGTACAAAATTTTCAGAAACAAATAACAGATTTGGATTCCTTGCGGAAAAATACACAAAAAAAAATCGGCTGAATCGGAGTTCGGATGAGGGAAATATCATTGATTTAAAATCATCACTTTTTCTAGAAAATTTCGTGACGACAAAAAAGTGGAAATAGATTGGTGTGCTAGCCAAGACCCTGTATGCACTTGAGGTACAAGATGCATGCAAAGCCTTGAGGAGCAAGGCAAAGGTTAGAGACTTGGTGGTTGAGAGGGAGAGTATATTACCTCTCAACATGCAGTGCTAGAAGAAGTCTCAGACAATTGTGGAGGAGCCATGATTGGTGAAGCAACTTCAGGAAGTTGTGGAGCAGCCAGAACTAGAGAAGCTGAGTGGAGATCGAGTAGAGACATCTACTCATGCATAAACCTCTAGTAGGAGGAAACTTCGAACCAAGTGGGCAAAGGGATCACATGCAGCCATACCTCCAGGTAGGAGGTGGGGTGATGTAGAGTGATTGTCCCAAGGAGGAGGGGCGGGATCCTTGAGGTACCCAAACTCTTGGATGAGACCTTGCTACAGGAGCCCAGATGCGGAGTAGTAGGAACTCACTGATTGGGTAGAGAGAGATGCAAATGGAGTGGCAGAGAGAGCAACAGTGCAGGGAATCCCAGGACAACGCATAGCTAGCAGGCTGCAGCAATGCAAGAGACACAAGTGTTTTGCATAGTGCTAGGTGGCACAGAGAGGTGTGCAATGGTGTGAGATGCATGGAGATGTTGCAATAACGTAGATGTCAGAGAGGGAGCACTTCTCAGCAGCAGGTAGAGCTTCAGCATCAGAGTATGTTCTAGCCCAACAAAGTGGTCAGTTGGGAGTGTTTTGTTCCAAGTGTTGTTGGAGCAAATGGACCGGGTAGATGTGTTGCATGCAGAACATTCCAGAGTTACAGGATCAAGTTCGAGAGAAATCCTTTCTTATTGAGAGGGAGTGTTGAAAAATGTGCAACAAGAAATGCTAAATTTAGAATGTGCTAAAAATAGAATGCCTAAAAATAGCATGTCTAAAAATAGCAGTTTGTCCAGTGAGGTCACTGGCCACATTGGGTGAGAGGTGAAACTGCTAAAAATAGAAAGTTCTAAAAATAGCATTTCTAGGTCCCTTCCTATTTATAGCAGTCCCTGGTCTATCTATAGGAACTAAAAACGAATTTGGTCTTAACAGCAATTTAAAATATTAATTAATTAATCTCCATGAGTTAATTAGTTAAGGAAAGACAAGCTTGAAGTCTATGTGAGGACATGCAACAGTTTATCTATTAATTGATGAATTTATCCATCAATTAAAGAGATAAGGATGAGTTGTAATTAGTTGGCTCAGTTAACTGAGTCAAGTCTAGTTAGATTAATTTAACAAGTTTTTAAATTAATGGGATTAAGTTTGTTAATGCTTGCATGCATGTAACAACTGTTATTTTCATATAACTGAATATTAGAGCTTAAATAACTCATGCATGTGAGTTCAGACAAAGACCCAGTTGAGATCAAAGAAGGGACAGTGTACTATCAGTTGGATGAATATTTTTCCTATAAAGGAAGCTCATACATGATGAGGTTTTATCTCCTTCAGGTTTGTGCAGTTATTTCAGAGGTCAGTGTTGTGTGTGAGGTGAGAATCACATAGGTTGTAGCTGGAGGACCCAGGAAAAACTGTGCATAGAAATAGGAGGCTTGGAGGGCAGAGGAGAAGGTTTGTGAGAATCCTTTGACTGTCTATGAGCAGCATAGGGATTGTATTGAGAGCTGGATAGCTTCCGAGCTAAGGCTTTGTGTAATCCAGACTATATTTCCACTTGTATGATAATACAGAGATGGGTTTTAGGCAGGGGCTTTCCCCGAGTTATATCTTCTGTGTTATGTGTAATTGATTCCTTATTATCAATTATATGTGTTCTTATTGATGTTGCTCATGTTCGATTAAGCTTCCACTAAATTATTTGTAGAAGTAGATCAAGTGTTTTGCTTTAGTACATTGCATTACCAGGTGATCTACAGGTGGGAAATTTCTACATGGTATCAGAGCTAGCTGATTTGTAGAAAAAGTTCTACATGGTATCAAAGCTAGCTGATTTGTAGAAAAAATTCTACACAAGTTGGCTCCTGACACAGAGATTGGTCCACGGGAGCCTTAGATAGACTTGATGGTTTTTCGTTTTTGATGAGATTATGTATGTACTAGGGAAAGCACCCATTATGAGGATGTTCCCCTATATTGTTTTGACTTATTTATCTTGGTCTTGAGCCAGTGGACTATGTGGATATTTTTGTACTCATATTTTTTTATGTACGAGTTTATTTTTTGGTGGCTCTCATGATATGTCACTTGTTTCTATACTTGTTGTTGTATTTCTGCATTTTTAGATGTATCCTATGTTGGTGGTTTATGTATCTTGATGGTTATCTATATGTGATGTATGCTTGTCTAGGATTTGATTAGCTATGTGATCAACTATGTGATTTTGATCTCTTGGTATATGTGTAAATGTGATTGATCAAAATGTCGAGCTAACCTTTGTGCATGCAGATACTTCCGAAAAAGGCATGCATCACGTACTTGAAAGGTCTTGTTTAATTGCGATAAAACTAGCCGAGAATCAAGGAATACATGCAGGTGATGGATACCTAGGTGGTGGACATCGGCCAAGAGGCCTATGATGGCATCATATTCTGCTTGAATTTTGGTTGTTGATCTAATACAATGTCCATTAATGAGACGAGGTGTCTGGTCAGGAGAGTATATGGCCCAGGATGAAACAACCAGGTTTTGCGACCATCAAGATGCTTCATGAGCAAACCC
Source organism: Pinus taeda (assembly GCA_000404065.3). NCBI lineage: Eukaryota > Viridiplantae > Streptophyta > Pinopsida > Pinales > Pinaceae > Pinus > Pinus taeda. The sequence continues at coordinate 784 of APFE031460254.1, read as the reverse complement.
ATGATGATAAGTTGGTGGAGGATCCATTTGCTGACACATCATGAGAGAATGGTATTTCTAATGAATCCATGATGAGGTGATCATCATAAAAAATAAGTCATGGTGCATACATGTCTACTCTAGCATTTTATGGGTGAAAGTTTTTGAGGTAGAGACCATTGACAGGATTTTCTGGCAAGTCCCATTAGGCTCTGACAAAATGTATGCCCCCTTGAGGAGGAATTTTTTAATGATGTATGGGCCCTTCCACAAGGTTTCAAACTTCCTAGTTCCTATAGGTTCCTAGGCAACATCATAGCGGAGGACTAACTCCCCCTCGGTAAATGCCCAAATGGGTGATGTTGCGATTGAACAATGCTTTGACCCTCTTCTTATGTGCTTCATTATTCTGGAGGGATTCCTATGAGCACTCATTAACAAGCTCCAGTTGTACCAACCTTTGTTCCAAAGGTTTGGTGTCCGTTAAAAAATTAATGGGCGAGTGTGAGGTGTGGATATAAAACTCAATGGGAAGTACTGCTTCTATGCCATATACTAGTTGAAAGGATGTAAACCTTGTGGACGCCTTGACCGTTGTGCAGTATGCCCACAGGGCAGAGAACACCATATGGTTCTAATTGGTTTTATGAGTGTTCAACATGACTTATAATGTTAGGTCCCTATACTACTAGTGTAACCCCTTATTGTTATTAGTACAAACCCCTTATTATATTGTTGTGCCCATGTAGTCCCCATATTGTTATTATTGTGCCCCATAGAAGCCCAATATTGTTATTATTGTGCC
>APFE031460220.1:0-13292 GCA_000404065.3 Pinus taeda | reverse complement strand
ATCTTCATAGCAGGGATTCCTAATGATGAAGGGAATTTAGCCTCTAAACCATAGACTAATTCATAAGGGCTGACCCCAATTGACCTTTTAGATGTTAATCTGTCTGCCCATAATGCATTTATCAGTTTCTTGTGCCAATTTTTCTTGTTCTCCTCTAATATTTTCTTGATCATATTCACCAAACTCTTGTTTGAGGATTCTGCCAGCCCGTTGCCTTGGGGATAGTATGCTGTGGAGTGGCCCAATGTGATATGAAATTTATGACAGAAATTGACCATTTTTTTAGATCTGAATGCAGCAGCATTATCTGTTATTATTTTGTCAGGGCATCCACATCTAGCCAGAATGTTTGTTTCCAAAAATTGGATGATGGTAGAGTCATTTGCTTGTCTGCATGGGATTGCTTCAATCCACTTTGTGAAATAATCTGTTGCAGTAAGAATCCACCTATGCTGGCCTGAAGAGGAGGGATTGATTTCACCAATGAAATCTAGGCCCCATTGCTGAAATGGTTTCTCTGTTGCAATAGGCCTGAGGGGTAGAGGCAGCAGCTGTCTTTTTCCTTCAAACACTTGACATTTGTGACATGCAGTGGTAAATTTCTTGATATCAGCAAAGATAGTGGGCCAATAATATCCAGCTCTCAGTATTTTGTTTACAGTGGATTTCCAGTAAAGATGACCACCACAATCTCCTGCATGAAATTCTTCCATGATCTTGTTGGCTTCACCCTCAATCAGACAATTCAGCAAGATGCCCTCATGGTCTCTCCAAAACAAATTTTCTTCCATGACACAGAATTTTGAGGCTTTCATTTTGACAAACCTACTCTTAGTTCTAGACAGTCCTGGGGGAGCACACAGGTTTTGCAATACGTAACAAATATCAGAATACCAAGGGGATTGCTCAAAGGCTACATTGATCTTTGGAGTCGCCAGCTCCTGTTCACTGTCTAGTTGATTAATGTCAAGGGCTTGGAAGTTTGTTTCAGACATTAGTTTTGCTAAGCCCTGCCCCTTTATAAGTTTGGTAGGCTTTATTTCTATGTCAAATTCCAAAATGTTTGCTATCCACTTGCCTCTTCTGCCCTCTAAATTCTCTTGTGTAAGTATATCTTTGACAATTGGGCTTGGTACATAGGCAATTACATGGGAATAAAGGATATAAATCCTGAAGTCTTTGATGGCTTTGACTAACGCATAGGCTTGCTTCTCCATGATTTGATATTTGAGGGGAGCATCTCTTAAGGCTTTGCTAAAGAAGGCTATAGGTTTTTCATTTCCTAGATCATCCTTTTGAAGCAAAACTGCAGCAATTGTATGTTCAGAGGCAAAGGAGAATATAATGAAATCTCTATCAAACTGTGGACTAGTTAGGACAGGAGTTTGGGTCAGAGCAAATTTAATGCTCTCAAAGGCTTGTTTAGCATCTACTGTCCATTTAACTTTGGAATCCTTTTTCAACATGTTATTAAGAAATCTGCTAAGTTCAGCCAAATTTGGAATAAATCTTCTTAGGAAGTTGATCTTTCCCAAAAAGGCCTGTAATTCTTTTATGTTCCTGGGATAGGGCATGTGTTGGATAGCCTGGATTCTTTCTGGATCTATTCTGATGCCGTCCTTAGAAATAATGTTTCCTAGTAGTTTACCTTCCTCCAGACCAAAAATGGACTTTTTTGGATTCAATGATATCCCAAATTTTCTACATTTTAGAAAGATTTGTCTTAGATGATTTAGGTGTTCTGGGTCTGATTTGGAGAATGGTGTAAGGTCATCCAAATAGATGACTAGGAAGTCATGAATTTCTTTGGCAAAAGCAATGTCCATTGCTCTCTGGAATGTGGCCCCCGCATTTTTCAAACCAAATGGCATTTTGACATACTTGAAGGTTCCCCATGGGGTTGTGAATGCAGTTTTATCCTGATCATCGGGATGGACCAAAATCTGATTGAAGCCTGAAAAGCCATCCAACAAGGAAATCCTTGAAGCCCCTACTACTCTCTGCAAAATGTGGTCCATTTTAGGCAGGGGGTAGTTATCTTTTAATGACACTTGATTAAGGTTTCTTAAATCCACACAGAGCCTTATTTCACCTGTTTTCTTCCTTGTGGGGACTAGGTTTGAAATCCAATCAGAGAATCTGATTGGTGCTATTATTCCTGCTTTAAACATCTTTTGGACTTCCTGTTCCATTGCTGGGAGGAGCATGGGATTTATTCTCCTCAATTTTTGTTTGAAAGGTTTCTGATTTGGCTTGAGTGGAATTGTGTGCTGTATAACAGAGGTGTCATAGGACTTAAGGTCCTCATAACTCCATGCAAAGACATCCTGAAATTCTTTAAACAAATCTATGTATTTAGGCTTTTGGTCAGGAGGTAGGGCAGCTGATAGTTTTATGATTTTGGGGCTTTGTACTGTCCCTATATTGTGTTCTTCAATGGTAGCGTTTAAGGGTTGGAACTTTGGTTTATTAGGGACATCATTAGAATCAAACATATCTTCCAATGGGGCTAAACCTATGGGTAAAAGATTGTCCTTTAACTGTATTATTTCAGTTTCCTCCATAGGCATTCGTTCACACTCAATTTGTTGGATTTGTTGAATGTTATTTTGGTTGAAAATCGTAGGGTTTAGCATTTGGTATACTGTTTTGGGAGACAATACTTGACTGTTTTTTAAATTAAGTATTTGCGATTGACTTGCTGGTTCTGTGTCTATTTTCAGACCTGAAAATTCTTCTTGCAAAGTCAGAAAGTTGTTGATTTGTTTATCATTATCAAATACTTGCCAGTCTTTTATGTTATTTGGGACTGATGGTCTGTGTCTCACCTCAGCTGTGAAACGGTGATTGGGGTCAAAGGGCAGCTTGCAAGTACTTGCAAACATGGCTAGACTGTGAGCATGCAGGTTTTGTGACCTAGGAACTTTGGTGATTTGGTAATTGGGAAAAGACTTAAGTAGCTCTGTAGCCACAGCTCTGTATGATCTGAGTCTATTATCTTTGGCAACAAAATTACCCTTCACTTGTTGAATAACCAGGTCAGAATCCCCTAGGATGGATATTGTGGTGATTTGCAAGGATTGTATCAATTTAAGGCCTAGCAAAAGGGCCTCATATTCAGCCATATTATTGGTACATCTGAAGTTCAGTCTGTAAGCTCTTCCTTCTGCATGACTACCATCCTTATTATACACCCATATTCCTGCTCCTGCCCCTAGCCTGTTAACTGATCCATCAAATTCTAGGAACCATAAACTTTCTTTTTCTAGGGGTTTTTGAATGAGGTCTGCGTGGGATGAATTGGTGATTTGTAGGATGGGCTGATTAATTGGCTTGGCTTGCTTGACATCCACTTCACTTGGTAGAATTGCTTTGTTATCTAGGGGGGCCATTGTTTCATTATTCTGTTCCAAAAGGATGATTTCACAATCATTTGTTTTGTTAGTATGACTTTTGCCATTGTTTGATTTAGTTTGTGCTTGGACATCAAGCTCCTCTTGTTCAATTTGATTGGTTTTCATTATATGCGCCTTTTCCTTGATGTAGCTGTTTGTATTGTCATTGTAAAGGATATATGAGTCTATATCAGAGTGGACAGCATAAATGGGAAAGTTTTGAGGCTTCTCTGTACTACTGACCATATATTTCATTAGTGACTCACTATACAACCTCTTGGGTTGACCAAAGACTGTGATAGTAGCATATGACATGTCTAATTGGAGAGATCCTTGAAGCTTGGCTCCCCATGATCTTGACAGCAACATCCCATATTTGGGTGGGATATCAGCAACAACCACATCCATTAGGATTGTTTTGTTCGGGTACTAAACTAAGGACACACATAGGTCTTTTATTAGACCTAAACACTTGACTTGACTGGAATCAAATGAAAAAAGGTCTTTGTATGGTCTAGTAATATCCAAATTCAACCTTTCCATTACCGATTTGGGCATTAAGTTGTGAGAAGCACCAGAATCAAACATTGCATTGTGTAAAATTTTGTCATGTATATGGAGGCTGACATAGAATGGTAAGACTCCTGAGGCAGCTATTTTTCCATCAACCTCTGGGCCAAAAAGCAATTCTGGGGTATCATCTAACACATTGACATTGTCTATGTTTTTGCTATGGGTAAGTTGCAGAGATTTTTGAATTTGCTGTTTATAGATCTCATTTTTGGCTAATTCTGCCAGAGGTATGGTTATCTTCAGTTTTCCAATCTCAGTTCCCAAATCAAAGGGTTTTTCTGATTGTGTTTTGGTAGTATGGGTGAACTTATTGTCCTTATCTACTGAGATTTGTTCCTGATTTTGGGGTTTGTTCTTGTTGATCACCTCCTGAGGTTCTTTGCTTGATTTGGGCTGCTCAACTGATGGAATAGGTGATTTCAGTGACTGTTCAGTGATGTCTTCCACAATTACCTCATTTGAGGGAGAATTAGTTGTACTTTTTGGTTCTAGAACTATGGCATCTCTGGGCTGTGATTTATCTTTTGTTTTCTCAGGTTGTGTTACATTCACAGTCCGACTTCTTAACTTGTACTGTTTATGAACTTCATAGACAGCAGTATCATAGCCTTGTTTAAAATCAAATGATTCTCCTGAACTTGTCTGAAACTGTTTACTATCATCCTCATCCTGATCTTCCTGACTCAAGAAGACTTGGTGCTTGTTGTCAAGCCCCATTAGGTGGATATGAGTATCTTCTGCTTGTTCTTCAGATGTGGATGTTTCAGCATAATTTTCCTGAAATGGTGGTCTTATTTCAAGATCAATATTAGCTTTGCTGCCACCAGGATTTTGGTTCCTCCTAAAGTTTGGATTCCTATTAGGATTGTTTGGTGGTGCTTCCCATAAGGATTTTCTTTCCACAGATTCTACCCTATCACCTAACCTTTTCATACCAGAAATTATTGCATCTAATTTTTGGTCCAAGGCAGAGGGCTCTTCCTTGAAAACAACCCTCTTTTCTGTTTTGGCCCTATTCCTCTTGGCAATCACATTTGCTTCAACTGTCACAGCAACTCTCTGAGCTTCTTCAAGGGTTTGAGGGGCTCTTTCTTTCAGTTGGTAGGCCATATCTGGGTCAAATCCATCTGGGAATTTGTATAAGGCTAAATCCGGAGGAGGTCTTAGGTTTTGAGGTATAGCATTATAAACATTGTTGAACCTGGCACAATATTCCAAAACAGTCTCTTGGGGACCTCTTCTAATCGTGTCATACTCACCAAGTATGTGTAAAGGGTCCTTCTTTTTCTCCCATCTATTTGTGAAGGATTGGTATAGCTCATCAGGGGTAGTAATGCTATTTGCAGGCAGAGATCTAAACCATGTTCTCACATCTCCTGTTAGGCTTTGGACAAATATTCTCATCCTTACAGTTTCATCATCGATTTCATAATTCTCAAAGTGATCTTGCATTCTTTTAGCATGTTGAATTGCAGAATAAGGTCCAGTGGAGTCAAAGTATGAGATTTTGGCCTGGTAGTCCTGAGGTAAAGCCACTGGGTTAGCAGGCAGTTGTAGGGGAGCATACCTGGCCATATTTGCTGGATTTTGGGGGTTAACTGGGACAACTGGAACAAAAGGAACAAAAGGTATCACAGGGGTAACAGGTACGAAGGGTATGGCAGTATGGGATGAACAGACTTGTGTGGGAGAAGAAGGAATTGGCGGGGAACTTTGGGATGTGGAAGGGGAGCTGGGGGGATTAGGGGTGGAACGAAACAAGACTTTAACTGGAGTGGGGATTAGGTTAGGAAACTCTGGCTGTTGACTGATATCAGCAAGGTTATCTTGTAGTTGCTGTTTCCTAACAAACTTAGGGATGGTATTAGGATTTTCGAAGATAGTAGGAGGGTTGGGATCAGGGTTGTTCCTTGTGTACCGGAGGTTCTTCTTAGGAGCCAGTTTCTAAGCCAGTTTAGTAAGAAATTCTGTGCAGAAAGGGGTCTGGTTCAGCTCTTCCTTTAGGCTACAAATGTCTGTGTTGGAGTAGCTTAGAGGTGTCTTAACTGATATTCAGACTGTAAATGTGATTTATTGACAGATTTTAGGCTTCAGATCCCGAATTCCCCAGTGGAGTCGCCATTTATGTTAACACCCAGGTTGTTCTCTTTGACTCCTAAGAGAATACGGCTGGGGTAACCTCTAACCAATCTTTGGGCTGCAGCTTCTAGCCTAGCTGCAGTCAGAGAGGGCTCTCTCTGTCAGGTTTGTTACTGCTTTCAGTAAGGGTTTTAGGCTAGTTGTGAGGTGAGTTTTTGGTTGTTTTTGTGTATTTGGTTGGGAGGATGCTTCTGCTTTCTTTAAAGTACATCAGCAGGGAAGATTAACCCATTGGGCAATGGGGTCCGGGATTGTTTTCTGTTGAAATCTTGATTTTTGGTGAGGAAGAAAGCTACAGGGCCTGCGTACAATTCATGAAACACACCTTAACAGAAGAAAACATATAAGACGGTTCAGATTGAGCTCAGGGTAGTCAATGACTAAATCCTGAGGCTATCCTTTTTCTTTACTATCTAGAGTTCCAGACATACAGGAGACATGAAAAACAGGAAATATGAGAAACATATGGAGTAAAAGGAAACATATACAACATTGGGAGCCATGAGAAAACTTATTGAGCCATGTAATGATCAAGAATCCTGTAACTTTGAGCCACACACCATCGAGAGACCAAGAGTCAACACATCATTGTAGAAATCCCACTGCCTTTGTATTAAACTGTCTGAAAAATGTACAATATCAGAAACACAGAGAAGATATCAGAAGAAATCTTACATCCGGAGTCCAACCCCTCTAAACAAACGCGAGGGTCTATATATAGAGTTTTAGATACAAAATATCTCAGGAATGGAGTCATCTGAGAGGAAAAAATCTCTTACACTTGTACAGAGAAAGTCGATGAGAAGTTATTGCAAGTGTAAATGTTTCTTTTAAAGCTATTAACTCCTGATATGATAACTTTTTGACTTTTGAGTGCTGCGGAGTTGATTGGGCGGCTTTTTCATAAATTAAGCATTGAAGTGCTTTGTTACTTCTGATTTTTCTGTATCTTTCTTGACTCTGCCATCTGTACCTGCTGTTGTTGCTGTTGATGCCGAGTATCTGTGCTGAGTTGGCTCAGTGTCTTCATGCTTGCTGTGAAAGCTTTGTCCCCCTGTAGGTGCAATATAGACTGTATTGCTGGCATAAAGTTTTTTCTTTCTTAGCCTTGGTTCAAAAGTAACTTTACCAAGTCTTGCCACGTGTCTGGATGGGGAAGCTGGTGTTTCAAAATTGACCCTATTGTTTCATCAGCTTCTGTATACTTATAAAAGTCAGGAGGCTTATCAAATAAATGTGCTACCTCATTTTTAATAAAAAACAAATTATCTAACTTATTAAAAAGAACTTGTCCTGTTAATGGGCCTGCTGTAGATGACCCCGAAGCCTCAGCAATCTGCATGGCTGAGAAAGTACTTAGTCTTTTGATGTACTTCTCATAAGAGAGAAGCTTTCCTGACTCCTCCAAGCTTGGAAGCCCTTTGTCCTAGAGGGCTGTGAACCTATTCTGGAACTTAGATATATCTGCTTGCATATCATGCACCCTTCTGTCCAGTGTCTGAATTAGGTTCCTCATTGTTGTAGTTCTCTTGATTATGGAAATGGTTTCAGTTCTGTTAGCAATTCCCATTTGGATTAGCTGAGAACTATTCCTATAATTCAAAATTTCTATCATCTTTGGGGCAAGGTCTGCCATATTGCCTAAGTCATTTCTTGCTCTGTATAGCTCCTTCTTTGCCTTGCCAATAAGTCCAATCTGCTCATAAATAGCATCAATGTACTCCCACTGGTTAGCGATTGCTTGTCCAATGGCAGTCCATATCACCTACTTGGTTTCTGCTGTTACTTTGTCAAAACTGAGCTGCTTTTCCAGCTCTGCAATAGTCTTTCTCAGGGTCTTTACTTCCCTCTCTTTCTCAGCCACGTTCTGCTTAGACTTATCATATTTCTCCTCTATTTTTGCTAAGCTTTCCTTGGCTTTGTTTAGCTCTGTCATTTGAGCTTCCAGCACTTGAATTTCCTGCCTTAGCTTCTGCATATCTAGGCTCTCGGCCTGCTCTGTTAGTGGTGCTGTAGTGGCTGGCTCTGTTGTAGTTGTTTCTGTTGTAGCTGGAGCCTTCTCTGTTGGAGCTGCCTTTGCTGCCTGCTGTGGAGGGATATCCTCTTTAGGGGTTTCTTCTCGGTTTGTTTTCTCTGTGGGTGGTTGAGAAGATTGCCTTTGTTCTCCCTTCTGTATAACTGCTTCTAGGGTGTTCTCTGTGTCCAACAACTTTTGCTGGGTGTCCACCAATTCTTTATACAGAGTCATGAGCAGTGCAGTGATATCCTTATCTCTTCTTTGTTGGGCTACCTCATCTGTTTGCGGATGTATTGTTGGTGGGATTTTCATCCTCTTTTTGATAGCAGCTACATCTGCATCCCTTAGTTTAAGGACCTGTTGAATGGCCTTAACATCATTGGGATCATGCCCAAATTCAATGATAATATCCTCCAGCGCCCTGATTCTATTGTCCTTGGCTTGAGAGGATGCCCTCTCCAACTCAAGCTGTGCTGCTGTGTTGTTCAAACTGTTCTGCAGCTTATAATTCACCAAGGTTTTGTCTGCCAGAGAGGCATAGACCATCTCAACCGTTTGCTTGTGAAGCTCAATCTGGTCTATAGGGTGGATATCTTTGGCAAGGACCTCTAAGTTTGTCCTTATGTAGTCTGCAGTTGATTGAGGCCGCTGCTCAGTGGGAGTAAAATGACTCAAAGTCAATTTGGCTTCTTGTACATCATAGGCAGCCATAAGCCTTTGTTGATTTGATGGAGCCATGTTTAATAGGTAGTTGTATAGCTTGATTTTGAGTGGCTCACTCCTTCTCTTAGCATCCTTGAAGAAGTCCTTGATGCCTGCAGTTCTGCTTTTATCTTGACCTGAGGAGCTGACCTCCCCAAGTGCTGTCCTGTCCTGCTCCTGATGCATTGAGCTAGCGGAGGCCTCAAAGCTTTGAATTTCCTCTTCTCCAAATGGATTTAGCCTCTGCCTTTTTTCTGAACCTTCTGTGAGAGGGGTCTCCCTATCCCTCTTCCTACTGATATCCTCCCTTAGAGGGGTTTGGAGGATTGTGGGGTCAATCCTAGAATCTTGTCTAGGAGGAGCCATGCTGGTTGTTTTTTCTTGGGTGGCTGCCTGGCCTTCTCCTTTTTGCTGTTCCTGATCCTGTTGATCAGTTTGTTGCTGATTTTGTTGCTGTTGATCCTGCTGTCCCTGTTGGCCGTCTGTTTCTTCCATCACCTTGCCCTTTCCTTTGTCTTGTCCTTGCTTTGAAGCTTGTGCTGCTCCTTCTTGTGTTGCAAATAAGGAAGTTGGCGCTGTTGTATGAGGACTGGGTAGGGTAGGCACCTGTGAAGGACACTCCAAGTCAGCCATTTTCAATAAATGTCTTCTAGCCCTGTCATTTAGCTCTTCTTGGGTCAAGGGCTCTATCAAGGTGTTTTTCTGCCACTTTGGCTGGTTTGCATGTCTTGATATGAGGATCATGTTATGATGCTCATAACCAGCGAGTTTGTACTTTATTCTCCTCTTGGATATGAAACCATTGGGGTCATATGGTTTCCATAGGAAGCTGTGGGTTAGGCCTAGACCTTCTAACATTCTTTCTGCCTCCTTCCATCCTTCTTTTTTGTTTAACACAATATTCCTGAGTTGGTTTTTGATCTTAAGTTGTGCCTTTTTGCCCCTTCCTGAAAAATGAACAAGATCTACATGTGCAAACTGTCTGAAATACTCTAGGGCAAAGAGCCTCATAGGCACATATCTGGGCAGCCTGAATGGTCTTAGCTCACAACCATATATTCTGATCACTGTGTGATGCTGGTAGAAATACCAGTCCCCTATGCTATAAGCAGTGGATAGTTGTAGTATCCTCTTCATATCATCAGTGAGTCTAGGAGGAGGCTCTGTTAGAAGCAAGGACATGGCTGGATGGATGAATAAGTCTATAAACTCACAATATGTGTAGGGTGAGTAGGCATTGTGATGGAAGATTGAGCTCCAATAAACAACTGATCTTGGGTTTCCTGCAGCATCATGTCTCCTGATCTCAAAGGAGAATTTCTCATACTGGTGATAGAGGATAAGATGATAAATGTATGAGGTGTATCTGAACACCCTCTCTCTGGGTAAATGCAGAAACTGCTCATGTATTTTGTCTGAGATGAATGTGGCATAGTTGTAACAGATAGGGGTGTTTCCAGGGGTAAACATTAACATCATAACTAATACAGTTTCCTCTATAAACTCCGTTGACCTATATCCCAGAATTGAGCTCACCATATGGGCTAGGTCCAGTCCAAGTTGATTTAAATATGCATCAAAAATAGGAGGATGCAGAACTGTGTCTGATTTGCTAATGAATAGCTGATTAAACCTTAGGATGTCTGCCTCTGTGAGTGTCTTGGTCCCTTTGTTGAGTAAGTCTAACAGGGACAAGGGAACCATTTTCTTGTCAGTTCTGAACTGAACCATATCTCTGATAGCTTGAGGGGTGGTATAAAACACAACTTCACCCTTAGGATTTACAACAGCTCTCTGAGATGGCTCATATTGACTGGCACACAGATAAATTAGGTCAGGAAATTGCCTGACCAGAGGCATTTTAAAAATTGGTAGGGCAGACTCCCAGATGCCTAAGATATCTGTCCCCTCTCTGTGCTTGGCCCTGAAATCATTTAGCAATTGAAGGTGGGGGTTGCATCCTTGCCTGGAATCTTCTGAGATCTGATAATCCAGGTCTGCTAGGTCCTGCCAGTCTAGCTCCCTCTGAGGAGCATTCTGAGGAGTGACATTGAGGATTTCAGGGGTTTCCATGCTTTATGCAAATAACAACTGAAATGCTGTGTGAAACAGTGAATTCTGATGGGAACCAAGGTCAACAGGGTTGGATTACAATCAGGATGAGAATGCCGGCCCCTTAGGAAGGGTTTTAAGCGGCAAGGAGACCTCCTCTGTCAATTTTGGGAGTTTACTCAGGAGTTCACGACTGCGCGAACAGGGTAATTCTTTTAACTGGTTTGGCAGTGAATTGCAGGTCTCCGGCACTGTATTTCGATTTTAACTGGTCGAATAGGAAAAACACAGTTGGTTTACCGGTGAATTTTAGATCTTCCAGGCTTTCATGGCAGGTTTTACAGAAAATTGAAGAAAAACCAGTAAAGAGAGGGCGAGGCTGAAATACCTGGTAAACAATAGTCTAAGCTGAAGAATGCAACTGAATTTTGCTCGCGGGGTGCTTCGGAACAGGTTGCAGGTTGGCTGGTGGCGCAGGCGTCGTAAATCCCATGCAGAAGACTAAATAGGAAAATTTTGAAAAATTGTGAAAAATGGCAAAAATTGACGAAAATATGGCTTTTTGGTATTTTTGGCGCGCTTTATGGATGACGTCAGCATGACGTCAGCATGGGGCCCGGGTTGGGTGACGTCATCATGATGTCATCATGGTGACGTGGCAGTCATCAGTAGGTCCACGGGGGCGGTGATGTGGCGGCCGGGTGGACGAATCAGGAACGAGGCGGGATGAACTGGCGGTGACGTGCACGGTACCGGGGCGCAACCGTGGACAGGACAGGTGTCGCCATATCGGAAGGGGCCCTGTACGCCGGACGAACTGTCAGGCGTTGCTCCGATACAATAGTACTGTGACGCGTGCCCCTACGCTGATGCTGGCCTGACGTAAGCGTTTGACAGATTTCGGAAGGTATCTGTCAGACACATAAGGCCTTCCGATATTGATAATGGCCGTGGATCTGGCGGCGGATGATCAGACGGTTGTCGGGTGCCTAACTTGTGAGGACGGAAACAGCCCCTTCGGTTATCGTGCGGACGTCGGGATTGCTCGAAATCAACCTCTGCCGTGGATTTGGAGCTGCTGCGATCTGACGGTGGTCGTGCCTGCAACCTGCAGGGACAATACGGACCAGCAGGCGGGCAATAAACAATAACTTTCTTCTGCGGACGTGGACGGCGGGACCCTCCGGGTGACAAATTTTCTTTGTTGGTGAACTTTCCATGGTTGTTGTTGCCAATGTATAGTTACCCGCCAACATTGGAAATATGAAATATTCCAAAGGTTTTTATAAAGTTGCTGGTATTATTATTTCCGAAGGCGGAAACTTTGGGTAAAGGGGTTTTTTGAACAAACTCATGAAATATTAAAAAGGCGAAGGACCCCCGACCTTAGGATAAAGCGGGGAAGGGTGATTTTACAAGGTTTTCCGCTCATTGGAGTAGTTTTATGGGTTTTTCAAGGTTTTTTCATGTTTTTTCAAGGTTTTCAAGGTTTTTCAAGGCAACATGGCACTTTGGGTAGGGGAACTGGTCTGAGGTGGAGCAAGAAGGTGAGTCATGGGTTCTTGACCTTGACCAGGTGTCAATTCAAGCCCCAGGGATAGAATACTATGGCTATAGTGCCAGGGAGGGGACATTTATGCATTGTGGGGTTTATACACCATGGTGTTTATAATATTAGGGGTAAAGGAGTATAGGGAGCTAAGTAGTATAGTTAGTTGTTAATATGGAAGGAATTTATGAGTGAGGGCTAGCTCAACCAAGTTTTGTTTGCAAATAGCTTGAAATTAGGAGTAGTTCAAAATGAAAAGATTTTTGCACAAGAAATGTGGCTTGTCAAGGGTATAAGAATGTAAAACATATGATTTCTTATGCTTTGTGCAACTTTGGGGAAAGGGAGTCAGTAATGAATGATTTACAAAAGAGAAACAGGGGAGTTAGTCATGCTTCATAGTGCTGCTCTTCCTGTATATATTTCAGCAACTTTGATTTTGAAAGAGACGCCATTTCTGCAACCCCATCTACCTACCCAACTAGTTTTCCTAGCATTTTTTGTTCCTTCTTGGAGGGTGCACTTGGACTTGCAAACCCTTTGAATGCCTTTTCTTTTATTGTCTTTTTCTCATATTCCCTATCTAATGCAACCCTTATTCCTTCCAAGGTCCCAGATTATACAGTTGGGAACCTTTGTTTCTCTACCTATTCTATTGGTCTGCCAAGATTAAACAGTTTGGACAGATATCATTCTCTATTCTACAACAAGAAATTGAAAACATGACATGGTCCAGGTTAGACTTTTGGACCAGCCATCAAAATTGAGTTTTTACCAAAACTGATATAGATATTACCTTCTCAGGGAAATATGGGATCTTTGCAGTTGTCAAAGTAGAACATATTTGGACCTTTGATATCCAATC